>PVIJ01001968.1:0-63100 GCA_004024925.1 Scalopus aquaticus
TTAACCCAGCTAAAATTTGACTTACAGATGGTCTTGTCCAATGCTGGAGATAAGTTTGGACTCATGAGGGCCACACTATAACTTCTGACCTCATTTGTAAACCTAGTGGGAAAGTGGAAGGAAACTAGACAAAAGTGCCAAGTTCTTGGGGAAAAGCAGAATTCCCTGGTCCGTATAATGCCGAAAACCTGACCCTGCAATTGATACAACAGCATAGTTTTCATTTAACTAGTAAAGAAAAATATCTGTTTTCTAAGAAACACCTGTGTGTTCTAAAAAGTATAAAGGAGTTTTCTGAAAGGATGAAAATGATTCCATGGATTTGGGAATCACTTGATACACTATACCCCTCTTTGAGGTTCACAATGTACATTAATAAAATATGCTGAGAAAAGTTGCCTCATACAACCCTAGTTAAGAAAGTATTTACAGACTTAATTGGCCAATGTCAATATCTAACATGTTACTGGAGGAACACTTGCTTCAGACTTTAAGATGGGAGTACAAGGGCTTAAAAGAATGATGCTAAAAGTTAATGATATAAAGAACGCTTTTCAAAGTCCCAAATGTAAAAAGACTTTAAGGAAAAGTCTACATTCCTTCCCCCAGTCCTAATTCACCATTTGGCAATACCTAGAAGAAAATAAGACATTTACCACAGCAATTGTTATCTTCTCTGGTCTTTGGGAAATGATTTCAATTGGGAACTAGTCACAGGTCAATATACTATCATAGGTGAAAAAACAAAAAGTGATTTTACTATGAAGCTGATATCTGTCTCCAACAAATTTAAAACTTCATTTTCCATACTTATTATCACTTTTTGTGGGTATCTGACATCATGTGCATTATTAAATCTTCTTCACAGGAATGGGAAATTTAAGTGCCATCACACCTTAATGTGAAGACTTCTGTACTTACACGTGAAGCCTTTTACCAATTATTATAAAATAAAATTTTCTATTCATATTAGTGAAATTTTAGGTAGTCATTAAAATTTAGAGAAGGGCCTTGAAGCAGAAAATTATAACATGTTGGATCTACTACTAATCTGACTTATTTTTCTTTTATAATTTCCTCTTAAAAAATTAAGTCTTATTCCTCAGCATTTATAATGTAAAAGAAATGAATTTATCCCATGTTTAAGGCTTTTTAGTTTAACATGTGTACAGTTCATATATATAAATACACATACTCTTATAAAGTAATACTGACAATAAGTGAACAATGTTTTTTCATAAATACATTTTAGTTAATGAGAAATCTTGCCTAGACAAGCTCTGGCAGTTCTGTACGAGTGACACAGATTTCTCAATTCACCTCACTGGATTACTTCGGGGCAAATTGTCAGGTGAATGTGCAATAGGATACCAAGATTATCTTATGATTTTTTTTTAATATTATTATATTTAGCTAGCACTAGTAACTTGATATTTTTCATTCATCACTTTTGCAAAATCTGCTCAGGCTGTGAGGGAAAGTAATACATCCAATGGAAAGATGTATGCAGGATAAATACAAGGACAGAGGATGAACTGAAAGGCCTGGGACATAAAAGACCACAGGTAGAAGTGCAGTCCCAAAATGAGAAATCAGTCCAACAGTTAATCCCCAACAGTGAATCTCCTATCTCATAGACTATCTCTGAATAATCACATGAGAATCACCAGGTAAAGAGCATGATATGTTATTTAGAAACAAAAATCATGATCAAAAGAAGAAAGTGATCAAAAGAAACATGTAAGTTGCTCACTATCCCACAGCACTGTGGGAATGCTGCACTGGGGAACATTACAACTTGGATCAGACCTGGGAGAAGCAAGGTGGTAAAGGCGAGGTGTGAGCCTCGTTAGCCCTGGGCAATATTGTGAAGTACAAAGTTTATTTTTATTTCTCTTATCTTTCCCATCACCTTCTGCAATGCAGGGATGTTTTAATCATGAAAAAAAAAAAAACTCAATGTATATTTAAAAAAATAAAATAATAGAAATAAGAAGTTTACTAGCTCATCTAATTAGTCTAAAGGCAGAATAGCTTCATTCAGGGATTAAAAAGTGCTGAGGAGGATATTTCTGCATTTTTGCTGTCTCCATTCCACAACCTTGTTGTTGGTTCTAATCTCAAATTGGTTTTCACTTTGTAGCCCCAAGGTAGCTCCAACAACAACTGGGACTGCAAGCTTCCTTGTTCTGGTCTGTCAAAGAAGGGAGGTTTGTATGTTCCAGCATTCTCAGTAAAATCCTCTAGCTTTATGATGATTGCACTGACTGAGAACACAAACCAATATCCGTAGGCAAGAGTAATGTAATGCAATGAACTGATGCTAGGTCTAAGTGTTGTACCTATTCCAAACCCATTTATTAGCCTTGGTTATAAGGATGGTTTGCTCAGATTGGTATACAATCAGAGTCTAGCTCTGTTAGTAGAGATAGTTCAGTGCTATCCAAATTACATAACCAATAACAAGAAAAAGGTGTAATAGTGGGGGGGTGGGTGCAGTGAAGAGGGAAGGTAATGAAAAGAACCATAGACTCTATTCCAGGATGGAGGAGGGACAGTGTCAGGCAGTGCATCAGGGATGCCCGTTACAGTACTTCCTTCCTAAATTACTAGTCCTTGCCCCAGGTATCCAGCCAGAATCCAATTTTATAATTAGTCCCTTGGCTTAATTCAAAAATAACTCAGAACTCACTCGAAGGCCTTCCTGCAGCAACACTTTTAAGAGGAACAAAAACCCTTGGATACATATTTGCCTATCCCCACTCTGTCTCTGGTGAATCCTCTCACCCCACACCTCCACATCTGTGGCCTGAACCCATTTTTCTATGCAAAAATAAATATAAAAAATATTTTAAAAATATGCATGGTTTATATATATATATATGTAAAGATATATATACATAGATATTCAGCTGTGTTTATCAAAAATGAGTATATATCATCTAAAATTTCTCTAACAAATTAAAACACAATCATGTTAATATAAGAGAATAAATTGCTTTAAATCTGGTTGTTTTGGATTTTTATTGCTGCATTAATAGATCACCACAACCTTAGCAGTTTAAAAAAACACCGATTACTAGCCCATAATCTCCCTAAGTCAGAATTGTGGCATAGTAAAGTTCAATTCTCTGCTTAAGATATTTAACCAGCATAAAATCAAGGCACCAGCCAAGGCTATGGTTTTCACTCTGAGTTCAGGATTTTCTGTGATTATAAACTTAACAGAATTCAGTTCCTTCATTTATAGGACTGAGGTTTTCTTGACATGCGACCCCTTTCATCTTGAAGCTAACAGACTTATATTAAATCCATCTTATATTTTAAATCTCTGTGTGTTCCTCTTCTGTTCTTAAGGGCTCATGTAGTTATGTTGGGCACGTCTAAATAATCCAGGATAAACTCATTATAATAGTCAGCTATTTAGGAAATTTATTACATTTGCAAACTTTCTTTTGCCATGTGACACAGCCACAAGTACAATGCTGAGGGGCGGGGGAGCTCATTCTTCAACACATGAAGTTTCATTCTCCACACTGGTGAAATCAAGTGAAAGTGGAAGAAGCACACATGGAGAAATCCAAGTGTGGGTCCTCAGCTTTCACATTTTGGTGAAAAACATCCTTATATTTATTGATATATGTACATACATATGTAAATTACAGAAAGATAAAAGATGCTGAGACTTTTCATTTGTTCTGATTTAGGCTTCTAAAGCCTCTGTTCTGCAGACTAGGAATCAGTAATAAGGACAACTTTGAAAGAATTTGCCTGCATTTATCTTGTGTTTCTTTTTTGTCAGACAGTACAAAGGAAATTAAGGTTTTTCTTCTTTGCTATACATATAATACTCAGAAGTGAAAGCTTAATTAACTTGTCAGAATCATGGCATCTCTTTTCTTGAACTGCTGTATCCACCTTCCCCAAAGATTTGAAAAAGGAAGAATAAACCTCCCCAACACCTTAGCTGGAGGAACTGCACATCCACAGCAATCTTGCCCTCTAATATGGTTTCCTGTCATTACGAGTGGTGTTTTCATCCATCTGGGTGAGCATGAGCTTTCACCATTTGTCAAGAAATGTCTGCAAGTACAGAACACCGATTGTTTCATAAGGTAGGGCCCATCAGGTTGCAAAGAGGAAGCAAAGCAGAACAGTTAATTACCGTGTACCAAATTCATCTTTTTTAGGAAGACAAAAAAAAAAATTAAAAGAAGCAAAGTAGTTGACAATTCCAGTGTAAGTTAATTTTCACTTTCTCACAGTTGACTTCTTTGTATTCTACTGTCTCAGAAAGTGATGTTCCCAGAAGCATCTCAAATATTGGACCAGATCCTCTCAATGTGTATGTTCTCCCCTGGATCTAAATTACTTTCTTTTGAAAGCTGCAAAAACCCCTTCAAAAGGCTAAGAAACAGAGTATAAATTGTTTCTTTCGCTTATAACAGGTCTAGGGATTTGAGATACTTTTATAATGAAATGGATTGATAACCCCTTTTTCAATCTTTGACATTCACTTTCTTAAGCTTCCTCCCTGACCCCACCCGGGAACATGGCTTTTCTAAGAACTGCTTCCCAATACACCCCCCAAACCTCCCTGATGACTCTTTTATTCTGGAGTCCCATGATTTTGATATTTCCAGCACTGAAATGCCTGTGGTGGTGAGTTATTAATAAAGTTCCTCTATCACCTGTGCCAGTGGTTTCCATTTGTAACTAAATCTCAAAATGTACAGAAACAGAGTCCATACTTTAAATTTACCATCAATTGTCAAGTCATGTGATTGGTTTGATAAAATTCTAGCCTCTTTTTTAAAATTCCTAGTCTGATAACTCCAACATCCCTGCCATACTGAGTCTGGTTCTGATGCCTGCTGTCCCTCAAACTGTGTTTGCTTTTCCTTTTGATTTATCTTGAAATTTCTTCTTGATAGCTGGACATGACTCAATAGCTTTACAAAATTGCTGTAAATAGGCCTTTAATAAGGTAGTGGAGAGGTATGGAGGGAGGGGAGCATTCTAGTTTGCTTTTGGTGACTCTGGACTGTGAACTTCACATTTGCCTCTCAGTCAGTCTCCACCCCTCTTAAGGGGAGGCAGGATGGCAAAGTGGCTGAAGTTGAGTATTTCCTTTCTTCCACATGGGAGGCTGAAGAAGGCTGGAGTTACGTTCTGATAAAACTTCCGCACTTTGGGATCTGCTGACCAGTTTCTCCTGAGTGGACCTTGTCAGAGTACTCTACAGAGTTTCAAAATGGTTCATTTCCCCTTATCCCTGCAAGAAGCATGAGAGAATTTTTCTTTAATGTTCACTGTGAGAAACTGGTTGAACTTCTGTAGGTAAAAATTCACAAAGAATGGGAGAGCCCCCATAACTGAATCTCTATGGAGAATTTTGCTCTCAGAATTGCCCACTTTGAGCTTCCAGCAATTCATTCATTGCAGATCAGGGCTTCCTGCCCCAGCACTGTTTCCCACGGAGTGTGTATACTGATGGGCTTCTGCTCTGGTAAGTCGTGATGCTCTGTACTAACCTGTCTGTCTCTCGAATTGGAGGGGTGGGGGTAGTTATGTTTGTGACCTCATTTCTCTGATGGGTCTGAAAATATTTTTTGATTTTTCAGTTTGTCCCAATTTTAACTTAAGATGGAATGGGAACTTCCAGCCTCTTACATGTCAGATTAGAAACCATAAACTGTCAGTTTCTAATTTTTAATTTTTTAATTTAATAAATGGTTATCCTGTGTTAGGCACTGTTCTAAGAGTTTCCCAAATATCCCATCACTTAGTCCTCCCACCAACCCTATGAGGTAAATATTATTATCTCCATTTTTCAGATGAGGAAACTGAGTCACAGAAGTCAGAGGTCTGGTAAGGGTAGAGATGAGATTTTTTTTAACCCTTTTTAAGTAAACAATAAAATCAAGTAATGCTTTCTAAGGTTGTCCACAATAAATGTGTTAGAGAACTGAAGAGAAGCCATTGCCTCATTAGGGACTCATATCTTTTGAGTGTCTACCAGATGAGAGTTACTCCTCTGTAATCTGACTTCTTTGTCCAGCCATGGCAATCCTGTTTGACTAGTTTCATTACTTCTCTGCCATAACTGTTCAGTAAGCCTACACTCTCCTCTAAAAACTAAACTCTCATGCAAAAATAGCTTACTCACTTGTATGGCCTTGCACTAGAGGGAACATTATGGTTTTGCAGATGTATAAGATACCTCTTTCCAAAAGGTAGTTCCTCGTAGCTATAGGCAGATAAAACAAAAATGACTATCAAAAAAGTTGGACAGAGGTAAATGCTTAGCAGGAAAAAGACATTAGGTAATTCATAAATTAACCTGGGTTTACATTTCAATTATGAAAAAATAGAATCTCAGTTAACTTAAGAAGGACCCTCTGCAGAAACCCCATCACTTGTGAACAGGTTAGAATATGAATGACTAACTGTAAGTTCATGTGCAGCAGATTCCAAGAGCTACTGTAAATTAGACATAGCAAACCATTTGTTGGTGAAATGCAAAAGTGGTATACTTTTTTTTCCCCCTGAAACAGTATTTCATTTACTGTGTACATTTTTTTTTAATTTATTTTTTCTAAAGATTTATTTATTTATGCATACAAGCTGGGGTGTAGGGGGGGGGGATGAGAGGATTCACCAGAGACAGAGTGGGGAGCAGAACAGGCAGACTGACTGAAATACCCTGCTGAGGGGACCAGCGGGCGAGACAGGAGAGGTCTGCTGTGCCATGTGGGAAGCTCCCTGGATAGGCATGGAATTCATGCTGCATTGGCTCTGGATAGCTTTATATTGCTGTGACTTAACTCGCTGTGCCACCAGGGAGGCCCTACTATGTACATTTTTAAGTGAAAGTTTCTTTTTTTTTAATTAATTAATTAATTAATTTTTTTTACATACAAGCTGGGGTGCAGGCCAGAGGCGTGGGGCAGCGAGAGGGTTCACCAGAGACAGAGCGAGTAGCAGAACAGGCAGACCAGAAATACACTGCTGAGGGGAGCAGCGGGCAAGGCAGGAGAGGTCTGCCGCGCCATGTGGGATTCTCCCAGGCCGGGCGTCGAACTTGCATCACCGCTGCCGACAGCTCCACAGTGCAGCGCTCAACCGCTGCGCCAACAGGGAGGCCCAAGTGAAAGTTTCTTAACTAGATGGGCTTCAGTATTATGACTGAAAGTGTCAATATAAGTAAATATTTACCAACTTTGTCATTTTTCTTTGCCACAACAATGTTGCGTAATAAGCAAACATATATCTCAGGAGGGCATCCAAAAGATTCAGTTTGCCCGGGAGTCTGAGTTATGTGGGTATTGCTTAGTTGGCTTATCTGGGCTGATCTTGTTCACATGTTTGCCATCAGTTAAAATTTTGCTAGGAGTTGGCCAGTCCAGGAATGTCAAAGTTGGAATGACTTTACTTTTTTTTAAAAAAGATTTATTTATTTATGCATACAAGCTGGGGTGCAGGCCAAGGGTGTTGGGCAGTGAGAAGGTTCACCAGAGACAGAGTAGGGAGCAGAACAGGTGGACTGACTGCAGAGGGAAGCAGTGGGTGAGGCAGTAGAGGTCTGCTGTGCCATGTGAGTATATCCCCGCCTGAGCATCGAACTTACGCTGCAGCTGTCAAAAGCTTCACAGCACTGCTCTCTTTTACCTGCTGTGCCACCAGGGAGGCCCTGGATGGCTTAACTTTGTTCCACATGGCCTTTCATTCAAATGGAGGCATACCTGCCTGATTTTCACAGATGCAAATGTCCAGAATGAGAAGCAGAAGCTCACACCCCACAAGCTTCTTGAGATCCAACCAAAGAACAGGCACATTGTTTCTACCACATCCTATTAGACAAAGTAAGTTGTAAGCCTATCCCAGCTTCAAGGGGATAGAAAAAGAGATGACATCTTCCAATGAGAGGAACTCAATAGTCACTTGCAATGGGTTAAAGATATAAAAGGAAGAGAATAATTGTGGCCATTTTGGCATCAATCAGTCACAACAACCTGTGCACCATAATCCAAGATTCTTGAAGATATTAAAAAAAAAATTATTTTAAATACATAAAATGAAGTTAAAAAACGATCTAATTCAAACAAATAATTTGTGGTAACTAAAAAAAGAAAATAAGAATTTGGACAGTGGGTCTTGTTTGGTGGACAATGCTAGCCCAATTATCTCTCTTCTCTGAAACAATAACAGTTGAAAGCTAAAGAGGTTCAGGCAAATAAGATTTTTGGCATAAAAGAAAAATACATCATTCTATACCTTGCTTATTTGTTTTTTGAAGCTAATGTAACAATATCACCATGCCATGAAAAGAAAAATGTACTTTCTTAGAAGGTATTTAAGTTTCTTTTGTTTTTTTTTTCTTCCTTAGTAAACCTGGAAATACCTTAGCCTCTTTTGGTTTTCAGTGAACCCTAGGACAAACTATATGGTCCTATTTGCTCATAAACTCCAGAATTACTCTATATAATTGCAGGCTCACAGACCCCCTACTCCTTATACCCTATTGAGAAATTATATTCCCTATTCTCATTATGAACGCAGCACAAAAATCTTAAATTACTGAGTTCCACATTTATTTCTGCACATGTAACTAATTAGATTAGGCTTTTTTTTTCCTTTAGTAGATCAGGGAAATGGACTGGAAATATTTTATTCCAGTTTGTTAGCCACATGAATATTTGGGATCAAGATAGTTTGGAGAGAGATCTTTTGTTGTTAACAAACATGCTCCCTGAAGAAGAAAGCCTTTCACTGGGGACTAAAAATGAGAGTATCATCATACATATATTATACTTGAGAAGACCTTCTTTCAAGCCATAGGGGTTCTTCTTTTGTGCACTAAAGAATAACTTATGAAACAAATACTGCCTTTAAAATGTCCACATGGTGCCATATGGTCTTGTGCAGAACCCTGTCCTTGTAAACAAGAATGAAATGTGACCCATCCACACTGAGTCTGTTCCTTAAGAATAGTGTTTCATCCCAGATTCCCAATAAAAAGTTCCTTTAGGGAATGAGTGCTAACAGAAAGTACCATTCTTTAAAATAAACTATAGTAAAAAGTCTGCTTATGCCTGGCAAGCAAGCGGCTATGCCAGTTAGACAAAACTGTGAATGAGAAAGAGAATTCACAATGCCCCAGGTGGTCTCCTGCTTCTAGCTTTTAACTCCTAAGACATATATGTGAAAGAAAGGACAGTGATAAATCACCCACATTAGCAGAATCCCTCTAGGGAGCGTTCTAACTTTTTTCTAAAATTGCAAGAGGAATAAATAACATCACAAGCAGAAACTATCATAGTCTAACTGGCTTCTTCCTGTTGCTTTGATAACCATGTCAGATAGCTAACAATGTGTACTATATGACAGTTGGTCTGTGGAAAGCACAAGTTAGAGATTCATTCAATGACTGGCTTTGGGACTTTGAATAATTCACTAACTGCCTCAGTTCCATAATCTCCAAAAGAAGGCAATAAGGCTCCCTCTACCTACTTCAGATGAATAGTATAAGTTTGAAATAAGCAAACAAATGTTTAATGTTACAAAGGGAGCTATGAAACTTAAAAGATTGAAACCATTATTACACTGGAAGCAGAACAACAAGGTAGGAAAAGCATTGGATTAGATATCAGGCAACCTGGGTTCTAGACCCAGTTATGCTCCAGGAAGCTAGATATTCATGGGCAAGTCATTATGACATTTTGGACCATAGTATCTCTATTGGGAAACCACATGAGATTATGGCAACACTAAAATGAGGTATTGAGAAACAAGAGTGAATAAGGCAGTCTTTGCTCTGGAGGAGTAAATCGTCCAGTGGGAGAAGTGGAGGTGTAGAGATGAAGATGATATAATGTGATGGATTATAAAGGGCACTATGCAACTCTTCTTGGAGAGAAAGGAGGAGGAGTGATTCATGCTGCCTAAGGGAGTTAAGTGAGTTCCATAGAGAAGGTGGCATTTTAGCTGGGTCTTGTAGGTGTTTCTCAGACAAGGAGGGAAGAGACAGAAATGGGGCTGAAAGGTTGAGCTGTGAAGGACTTTTCATATCATGCTAAGGAGAGTGGACACAGAGCGAAAGTGATAGTACAAATATCTGCTGATTGGTTGGAGCAGCCAGCAACACATTTGAGATTAATGGAGTATTCCCAAATCTGCCTTTCCATCAACATATATGAAAGGTATAAGCAGCATTGTAGCTCCAGGCTAAGAATCAACTTTAGAGCTTTCTCTCCACTTTCTGATGGATTGTCTGCCTTCCACTTGCACTGGTAATTGTGTTAATAGAAAAGTGCTAAGGCCAAAATATCTTTTCTTTTGTATGTGTATGCAGGATGAGGGGGAGGTAAGGAAGAGGATGGGCTCTCTAGAGATTCAGCACAATGCTCAGTGTCTTCTCATTCTTATTAACTAGTGCATCAGCTCTGACCTTCAACACTCCCCCCACCCGACACATACACATACTCCTTTAGTTTCTCATTCTAACTACTTATAGCTTGCATTTTATAGTCTCTAGGAATTTGGGGTGAGGTTGTATTGCTTATTGGCTACTATTGTCCAAAATCTTTTCTCTTGATGGACACCCTTGAAAATAGCCACTGAGTAATCTGATTAATCAAATACTGACCTAGATCTTTGCTGCTGAACATGACTATGCTCTGTCCACCTGTCAGGCAACCTCGCACTTCCTTCCACGACCTGTCTTGCTTACTGATAGCATTTTGCTACAAACTTCAAATATTATTCTACCTCTACACTTGACTTTGTTCCAGTAGCTCCAGTTTATTCCCATAACCTGTTTCATTTCATCAGCTAGTCTGGTTCTAGGTTTTGGGTTCTGCTATCTTCCCCCTTTCTAGTTAGGCATGTCCTGTCAAGCAAGGACACAAGATATGAAACCCATTGCCAAAAAAAAAAAAAAAATGATAAAAACAAAGTCTCTCATAATGGGTGAGAGACATTCCAAACCCAGACACTCAAGACCCCTAATAAAATTGAAAATATATTCTATAAGAAAATCAGCACAAATAATTATGACCATGAATACATCTGCATACCACTTTCATTTTTCTGTCATAATTAATCTTTCACATACATAAGATCTTGAGGGAAAGAAACGCAGAATTATATTAGAGAGGAGTCTATAATAATTTGCAAGATAAATGTCATTATATCTATTTCTCAAAGGTGCAAACTGAGACAGAATCTAATTTGCCCAACTAAAGCAACCAGTTAGTAAATGAAAAAGCCTTAATTCATTCTTCTTTCCATTCTGTGTTTTGTGTATCTTTATCTTTACTAATGACAAGACAAATCATTACTGAAACACAGAAAAATAAACAACTTTAAGTAAGATAAGCTTCTTACTAGTCCTGAAGAATTTCTTTTTGACCTTGTACTCTCATAGATTCTAGTTTCATGTTTCTTAGGCGAATCATTCCCCACGCCCTCTCCTTTTCTTTCAGTGTAGCTGTCCCCTCAACCTAATGATACTTTGTAAATAGGCTGGTTTCAATAGAAGTGTAGGAAACATAAGGAGAAAGTGAGAAATGCCTACAGCATTGGGCATAGAGAGGTAGCAGACCTCAAATGCAGCCTCAATTTTGAATACATGTGTTGTGGGGTTGAGTTACGGTCACAGGTAAGAAGATGGAAAGATAGAGTAAACAAATGGTACTTGTTTAAAACTGATGAAAATCAGTGCCCAGCTATTTGTGGGTTGGTGCATGGATAAATGAACAACAAAACTGATTGGAAGGGAACTATGCAAAAAGAAGGAATAATCTAGATGGATGAGAGAAAAGACTAATGCCACCTATCTTTCAATACATCTGCCTGGTTCACACTAGATCAATCTATTCTTCTACTTTTGTGAAGCACTCCTTGCTTCTCTGAAGAAAATTATAAAGGCCAAGCTGTTTGCAGTTGTCACAGCTATGTGATTCTCATGTCAATGACACCTTTTCTTTCACTCGCTCCTTCACTTTCCCACGACCATCCTGCAGACTACTACCACTCTACTCACACTCCCTTCTGCACTCCCACCTCATCAGCCTTGGCAGAGGCCTTGCTTTTCCTACACTAAGGATAGACTGCTATGTATGAACTGCATCAGAGTCCTTCCCATTCACTCCGTTGCATCCATCTGAATATTTGCCTATGTTATTTCAGAGAAAATCTTGTTTCTGCTCTTTTCCAAAGCTAACATTTCCATCTGTGCTCAAGATTTAAAATCTCCCATATCATCTGAAAACTTGATTTTCAATATTTATTTACTTTTATAGTTTTAGTCTTTTCCACTTGACACACACCCCTCAACCAACAAACAATTTAGATGTCTCTCACCCCCAAAACAATGTCTTCATTTTTATTTCCTTTTAAACAAACACTCCTTCCTTGTACTTCCCTTTACCAGTATTTTTTTAAAGAGTAATTTATATTCCAAACCTCTACTTTATTATTCCTTCCTCAGCTGGTTTCCATTCCCACTTTTGTGCTGTTAAAGCTGCTCTTAATAATATCATTAACAGCTTAAAGTCAGGTAGGATCTCAGTCTTCTTTTTCTTCAGAAATACAAAGCTGCAGAAAGCAGAGAGCCCACTTCTGAGACTGGAATAGTGGAATTAGCACAGTAACCCAGACACAAACAAAAGCAAGGGCCAGTATGGAGAAGAATGCTTATTTATATGTAAAATTTAACATCTGAGATGATAAATAGTGCATATGTATTCAAACAATGGTTTATGTAAGTGAAATAACATGCAAAAATGCATGTGATACCTTGAATGAGAAAAGCAAACTACAAGCCATATATGAAATTAGAACCTGTATTTGTACACACATTATAGGAAAAAAAAACTCTAGAAAATAAAAGACTGAAAGATCACTCACCAAAATGTTAACTTTAATAGCTTTCCTGCATATGGATTTATGAGTGATCTTCTTTTAAAACTTATAAAGTTTGATTATTTTAAAATTTCTATTAAATTTGGATTAAGTCTGCTTTCAGAAACACATTTTATAGGGGGAATATTCTTAACATTTCAACATCCCATTTTTGTAATTGTCAAGTTTCCATAGCAGTTTTCTTTCCCTCTTGCTTTAAATTTGTAGCGCTCAAATTTAACAGCATGTATAAGAATCACATGGTACTTATTAAAAAAAAAAAAGGAAAAACTGATTCTGGACTTTACTCCCCAGAGATTCTGATTCTTTAGACTTCACAGCCTAGGTAGATACTTTTTAACAAGCTTCCCCATTGATTCTGATTCAAGAGAAGACCTGTGTGACACACTAGAAGCATCATTGGATTTCAATTATCATTCTCAATATATTATATTAGTTATTGCCCCCTTTACAGGTTAAAGTCTAACAAAAATACAGGGTGGGAGGAAGAGTTCTCATCTTTGAGTGATTGTGGCCACTGATCATATTATAAAAATAGAAATTTAAGAATACCAAGGTCTAATCCAGAGGCTAAAAGACTAGATTCCTAATACAAGAAGAAAGCAAAGAATTGCAGCTAATATACTGAGTATCTAATGCAAAGGGAGTTGCCCAGATCCAGGGTAGGAGGTTATCACACAGATACTTTCTACACAAAATTAGGAGTACATGAATAGCCAAGACAACTACTAAATAAAAAATGAAGGGCATCAATAGAGAGAGGGAACAGATCTAGAGAAAGTCTCAAGCTTTATAATGAGCAGTTACAGTGGTTTCACTAAGTCTCCATGGATACCCAGAGAAAAGAAGATGGAAAATTCCTGAATTATGTCTCTGAGCTCTAAATCCACATCTCCAGCTGCCAATTAAACAGTCACCTGGTTATCACACAGACATCATGAACTCAGATTTTCCAAATCTGAACTCATTCCCTTCCCTAATAATCATACACCTACTCTTTTAATCTCTGCCTCCATTGAAGTTATCTCTCTCCACCCATTTGTCCCAGCAAGAAGCTTAATCATACATTCTACACTCCTTACTCCCTCATTGATTACCAACTCCACCTTCTGCCTTCAACATAAGCAGTGTGACATGAATTATGCTATGTATTCATTAAGGTAGAGGACTGGATGTTACCACAATAAAAATAATATAATTAAAGAAAGAAAACATCTAACAATAGTGCTTGATATAGCATGTGTTTCAATAAATGTTAGTTTTGCTTTCTCCACCCATCATGTTGAGCTATTTACTATTTACTCTTTTGAGTCCACATCCCTCAAGTACACATATGGTTCTATCTCCAAAGGAATTCTAACCCAGTAGATTAATTTTCCAGAAGTCCCAAATCAAACACTACCTTCTCTGTTATGCATTCTAAGACATCACCATATAATTCTAAATAGTAATTAAATTCATTAAATTATAGTTACTTATCTATCTTTCTGTCCATTGGAACAAAAGAAACAGGACATACACTATAAGGAGCCAAGTGACATTTATCTCTAAATAATAGCACTTCTCCAAGACACTTTAGCATAAATCTATGTGCAGGGGTCCAAAACTCAGAAATCTGACCTTGTAACTAGACATCTCTGGAACTTCTGGCCGTATCCAAGACCCGTTGTCTAGTTTAGATTTTGTGTATGATCTTAGATGTAGTTCACAACTGCAGATAATCTCACTATATTCAGCTCTTGGCCCACCCAGGTACTGAGATATTGCCCACCATGCTAATGATGTTGGCCAATCATGTTGCATTTTCTTATATTTCTTATGTTGCCCAAAGATACCACATCCATTGGTCGGCTACTCCTTACCAATGCCACTCCTCCATTACCATTTCACTGAAGTGGACTTCTGCTGTCTTTGTCTACTTGCAACCAACCCCCTTTTTCTAGTTCAAGACTCCACTCTCTATGGGGGCCCAGATTTGCTAATCCAAATTCTGTAATCTCATCTCATCCTCAGGAAGTGTCTCAGGTAGAAGTATGTAAACTAGGCCAAGCAAATTAAAGGCTTTGTTGGGACAATGTAAGCTAAAAGGCTGTGATTCTGGGCTGACCACCAGCTTACCTGCCACATGGAAACGGCATGCTTGCAAAGAGATGATGCAGATGAGCAGAACTCAGAGAATAAGCTGCAGCTCCTGAAATATGACCTGTAAGATAAAACATTAGTCTGGTTTAAATTGGAGAAGGAGGGCCTCCCTGGTTGCGCAGCGGTTAAGCGCTGCGCTGTGGAGCTGTCAGCAGCGGCGACGCGAGTTCGACGCCCGGCCAGGGAGATTCCCGCATGGCACGGCAGACCTCTCCTGCCTCGCCCGCTGCTCCCCTCAGCAGTGTATTTCTGATCTGCCTGTTCTGCTCCCCGCTATGTCTCTGGTGAACCCTCTCGCTGCCCCATGCCTCTGGCCTGTACCCAAGCTTGTATGTAAAAATAAAAAATAAATCTTTAAAAAAAATAAAATAAATTGGAGAAGGATTTTTATCACTTGTAACTACAAGAATTTCAGAATCTTCCAACATTATTTTAGAATAGAACCTAGAATACCTGTCACCTCAGAAGTGGCATCTAAGCATTACCAGGGTTTAAGCCCTGGAATGCTTCATTCCTTCTTCCATTACCAGATATGTCATTTTCCTTTCTTCCCTTTCTATCAGGAAGCATCCAACCTACAATTTATCTCCCAGGCATTCCTCTAGTGCTATTTAGCCAGTGATGATGTTTCAGTTTTTAGAGAATGAATGGGAAGTTCAACTATTTTTCTTTTTTTTTATAAATATTTCTTTTTTTTTTAATTTTTTATTTATACATACAAGCTGGGGTACAGGCCAGAGGTTGGGGCATGAGAGGGTTCACCAAAGACATAGCGGGGAGCAGAACAGGCAGATCAGAAATACACTGCTGAGGGGAGCAGCGGGCGAGGCAGGAGAGGTCTGCCGTGCCATGCAGGAATCTCCCTGGCCGGGCGTCGAACTCGCGTCGCCGCTGCTGACAGCTCCACAGCGCAGCGCTTAATCGCTGCGCCACCAGGGAGGCCCCTCAACTATCTTTCTTAACCCTTTATAGAAACCAGGGGTCAGAATATATTTTTCTGTAAAGTGCAAGATAATAAAAACTTTATGCTTTGCAGGGCACACCTTTCTCTGTCATAAATGTTCAAGTGGATCAGTGTGGACATAAGACAATATGAAACAAATGAGCCTTGTGTTCCTATATACTGCTATCTTTGAATGCTGAATTTGAATCTCACGTAATTTTCACATCATAATTTTTTTTACTATTCCTTTGATTTTATAGCTATTTAAAAAAGTAAACCAATTTTAACTCAAAGTCTAAATATGGACTACAGTTTGCTCATCCCTGCTATAGGCCACAGTGTCCCTCCTAGTTTCTCCAGACCATTCTTTCCCCCTCCCATGCCCAGCTAACACTTTTCACCAGAATTCAGTAAACAAATCCAATTTTTTTTTTAACTTACTGCCAAGCATCTCTCCGACACAGAGCACATGACCAGATGAAGAGTGGAAGGCATGACAAAATGAGAGTATAAATTTCTGATTCTTTCTTAAAATAAGTAATTTTTCCAGCATAAGTTCTTTATTCTAGCATAATTTCATAGAAACTGAAAGGGCCATCAGAATGCTACTTCTGGAGGTCATCCAAAGCTATCATCTCAGGGGAAAGATCTTCCTAGTTAGCCAGTTAAAAAAGCCAAATATGAATGCTAACAGAAAGGATCAGCCAATTGGACCCCGTACTTCGAAAATGAACTCAGAGAGTTCACTCTGGAGAAGAGAAGTTCTAAATTTGTAGCATATTTATGGTTGAGTGAAGTCAGACACAGGATAAAAAATGATGACTTTATCCTTTTCAATTAATCTAAGTTTTCTGATATTCAAACATTATTATAATTACCAAATCGATTTCCCAATGGAATTTAAGCATTCATGTAGGAAATGAAGTAATTTCTCACATTTAAATTTAAGTATCTTGTGTTTTAATATTGTACAAATAAAATGGTAATGTGTGATTGCCAAGTAGAGAAAAAGCCATGAATTCCATCCCACCTCCCAGTCCCTAGCTGCTCTTATGAACATGCTGCATCTACCAGAACTCCTATTACAGGCAGAATATGTATGTGTAGGTACAAGCAAGTCTCTCAGTGTGTCTGGTTTTTAAACAATTATACCTCTAAGAGCCTGGAAAATCACATCTGGCACACAAGAGTGAGAGTCTTGGGACCGAAGACATTAACAAAGGTAGAAAGCCTCTACTCTCTGCTTATGTAAAACAGAACGGCAGAGGTTTCTGTGCATGTGGCGTTGGGGATTTTCTTACTCTGGCCCAACCTCCATCTTCTTCTAGCATACCATCTTTTCTCTCTCCTTCTCCCTCTCTCTTTTCCTGATACTTCTTCTTTCAAAGATCAAAGCAAACACAGGTGGTTTTTTATACATTCCAATGTATGCAAATTGAAAGATTCAGAAACTTTTCCTCCAAATGCAGTGGTCAAATAGCCAACTTTTTGTAAATAAGAAGTAGCACAGATGTCTACTGTCATGTAATCATTCACCTGTCCTATGTGGCAGAAGGGCACAGTTCTTTCTGTGGAGGAAGGCAGAATTTTAGCCTCCATGACCTTTATATCCTGGCATCACTCCTGTGAATATGGTATACTATATGGTGAAAGGGATTTTGCAGATGTAATTAAGGTAACTTAGGCAACTGACCTTAAATTAGGGAGATATTTTAGATTACTCAATTGGGGCCCAGACTAATCACATTAGCTCTTAAAAACAGAAGTTGGAACAGAAAGGGATATTAGAGGGACTTGAAGAACAAGGGAGATGTAATGTGCCATTGAGATTGGAAGATGGGACGAGGAGTTACATGTCAGAATTGAAGGAGACCCTTGGACCAGTAGGAGCTGGGAGAGAAGATTCTGGCTGACAGCCAAGGAGGATTAGATACCTCAGCTCTACAGCTGCAGGGGCTGAATTCTGCCAATAAAACACATGAGTTTGGAAGCAGATTCTTCCCTATGGTCCCAGGTAAGGGCAAAGACTAGCCAATACCTTCATGTCAGCTTTGTGTGACTGGCGGCAGAGAACCCAGCTGAGGCATGCCAGACTTCTGACCTTTAGAGAATTGTGAGCTGATAAATTTGCAATTTTAAGTCACTACATTGTTGGCAATTTGTTACTCAACAATAGGTAACTAACAGAGGAAACATCAGGGAGTAAGATGGGGACAGAACTACTTACTTACAAGTAAGTTACATTCTATCAAGACAGGTAATGAACAATACATATATATGACTGCAAAGTAAATGACATAGTATATTAGGAGTTAATAAAGTACCAGGTAAGGAAGATAACATAGGAGTAATTCAAGTATGTAATAACACAGGAAAAAATAAAATGGAGTGATAATACAGAAAACTGTAGACAAAAGGAATCAGAATGTTGTTTAGTCAAGCAGCTGCAGATTGCAGTGGGTTCAGTGGGTTCAGTGGGTAATCAGGGCCTTACTGAGGAAGTATTTGAGCAAAGAACTGAAGGAGGTGAGCCACTGCATTATATACTTGAAGTAAGAAAGTGCAAAGCAGAACAAACAACAAACACAGGCGCTCCTAAAGTGGGACAGTGCTATAGTTTCTAGCAATGGTCAGGAGGCAGTCTGTTCAAGGAGAGTGGACAGAGAGGTGATAGGAAACCAAGTCATATGAGGACTTACAGGTCACTCTATGTCTTTGACTTAACTCTGATAGAAACGGGGGACACATTATAGGATCTTGAACAGAAGAGAGATGTGAGTTTCACCAGTTAAAGATAAGAGACTGAGGGCCTCCCTGGTGGCGCAGCGGTTAAGTGCTGCGCTGTGGAGCTGTCGGCAGTGGTGACGCGAGTTTGATGCCTGGCTGGGGAGATCCCCACATGGTGCGGCAGACTTTTGCCTCGCCCGTTGCTCCCTTCAGCAATGTATTTCCGTCGATCTGCCTGTTCTGCTCCTCACTCTGTCTCTGGTGAACCCTCTCGCCACCCCACACCTCTGGCCTGTACCCCAGCTTGTATGCATAAATAAATAAATCTTAAAAAAAAGATAAGAGACTAAAACAGGAGAAAACTAATACATATCCAAGTGAATAATGATGATAGATGGCTTGGACATGGATGGTAGCAATGATGGTGATACAGAGTGGGCTTTATATATCTTGAAGATAGAGTCAACTGGATTCCACACTGGATTGGATTCAAGGCTATGAAAGAAAAGAGGATTTAAGAATCACTCCCAGATTTTGGGACTGAACAACTGAAAGAATAAGTCATCATAAACTGAGATAAGAAAGGCTATAGGTAGGGTCTCCCTGGTGGCTCAACAGGTTAAGTCTCAGCCTATGGAGCTATTGGCAGCCATTGCAGCACGAGTTCAATTCCTGGCCAGGGAGATTCCCACATGGTGCCGCAGACCTCTCCTGTCTCGCCCGCTGCTCCCCTCAGCAGTGTACTTCACTAGATCTGCCTGCTCTGCCCCCCACTCTGTCTCTGGTGAATCCTCTCACCACTCCACCCCTCTGGACTGCAACCCAGTTGTTGTATGCATAAATAAATAAATCTTTAAAAAAAAAAAAGAAAGGCTATAAGTAGAGAAAGTTTTATGGAAAAGAAGAGTTCAGTCTTAGACATGTTAAGTTTGAGGTATCTATTAGATATCCACACGGAGATCTTGATTAAACTGTTTTATCAAGTCAGTCTGCAGCTTAAGACAGAGCTCTGGACTGAAGAGCTAACTGGGGAATCACCAGCATATTAATGATATTTAAAGGAACAAGAATGAATGAGATCATGGAGGTTATAGCTCAATAACAATAAAGAACATAGAATGGAACTATAAGTCCAATTTTAAGAGGTCTAAGGAAAGATAAGAGAAACTTGCAATGGGATCTAAAAGTCACTATATGTGAGGGTACAAACCTAATATGTTTCCCTTAGTCATTGCCATAAAGTTTTCCTTTCAACCTTACTCTCCCTCTATCCCGTCCTAGCACCCAAATACATATGATTGAAAAGCAATATTTCGGGCCTCCCCGGTGGCGCAGCGGTTAAGCGCTGCGCTGTGGAGCTGTCGGTAGCAGCGACGCGAGTTCGACGCCCGGCCGGGGAGAGTCCCACATGGCGCGGCAGACCTCTCCTGCCTCGCCCGCTGCTCCCCTCAGCAGTGTATTTGTGATCTGCCTGTTCTGCTCCCCGCTCTGGCTCTGGTGAACCCTCTCGCCACCCCACGCCTCTGGCCTGTACCCCAGCTTGTATGTATAAATAAAAAATAAATCTTTAAAAAAAAAAAAAAAAAGAAAAGCAATATTTCAAAATCCTCAATATACAAATTGTTCGAGTAAGCCACATCTGGAAAAGTTCATCCTTAATTAAACCCTATCACCAGAACATATTATATGTATTTACCGTTATTCTGTCTTAATGTGGATCCTCCCCTCCTTGACTATCTTCATTTTCTATTTCCCAAATACCAAATGTGTTTGCTTAGACTGACCTTGACATAAAGCCAGATTCCTTGAACTTTCCTTATTTTTTTTTTAAAGATTTATTTTTTTATTATTTTTTTACATACAAGCTGGGGTACAGGCCAGAGGCGTGGGGCGGCGAGAGGGTTCACCAGAGACAGAGCGGGTAGCAGAACAGGCAGATCAGAAATACACTGCTGAGGGGAGCAGCGGGCGAGGCAGGAGAGGTCTGCCGCACCATGTGGGATTCTCCCCGGCCGGGCGTCGAACTCGCGTCGCCGCTGCCGACAGCTCCACAGCGCAGCGCTTAACCGCTGCGCCACCAGGGAGGCCCCTGAACTTTCCTTATTGATTGAATATCTTCTTGTCACTTGATTAAATTTCTCTTGAGAACTGAAACTATATAATCAACTTCTTTAACTCCATAATTAACAGCAAGAATTTCACTGAATTTACAGAACACATAGCTATGAGTTTATCTTCTTTGTATGTCTACATATCTTATTTGTAGAAATTGACTGGATGATAGGTTGCACTGTGCTACCAAATGACAGGTTAGAATGAGGAAAGTAATTGTGATGATTTTTTTCCATACAATTTGTAAGCTGAGCTTATTTTGAATTGAGTGTTTTAAAACCTGGTTTAAATACTTTCAAATGTCTCAGTTATCTTTAAAATGACAGTAAAGGCAGACATTTTCAATTGGAAGAAAAGGTGAGAAAAAAAATGTATAACCACACTACCCCTCCCCTGCATCCCATCTAATATGTTCTCAGTCTCCATTATGATGTTCACACATCTAGAGGAATCTTTTCTATTTTCAAATATCACAAATCTCATAACCATCTCAAGGTAATTATGCAGTCTTAATGAAATTAACTGCATTAAGCAAATTATACCCAGAAAACTTTGAAATTGACTAGAGATTTCTTACTAGTATATGGCTTTTGGTGGGGGGAGGGCGTGGGGTGTGGGCTGTGTTGTATTAACCAAGAAGCAGACCCCAAGATCAGGAGGCAAACACAAGTAATAAATGTGAAAGGTGGTCTTAATGAGAAGAGAAATGGAGAAATAAGCCAGGGAATAGGAGAAAAAAGCCAATAAAAGTTGTTCTATCATTTGCATTATTAAGATAACTAGCATCAAATCTTACTAGGGAATTTTGTGAGAGAGTGAAAAACATGCTTCCAAGATATGCCAATGTGGAGAGTGAGAGCTGAGGTATACATGCATCAGCTCTTACCATTCCCTGTCATTGGCTGAGGGATACACTCAAGGCGTTAACTGTCCAGCACTGCCTATTTGCTTTGTACTTTGGCCAAAGGAAAGCCCTTGCATGCAGTAAAGGTGTGTGCTATATGATGCTATCAGCACGTTACTGGAAAAGTGATCGTTGAAGGGATGTAAGCAAGGCATCAAAAACATATTACACCAGTCCTAGATTGTGTGTGTCATTCTACCTCATTTTTCTTTAGGTGGCATATTTTATTTCACACTGTCCTATATCCTTTCTCCTCTGGAACTTATGGGGCTGCCAGTCAGTTTCTTTCTCTTCCATCAAATGGTGGGTCTGTTAGATGATCAGAGTAACCCAACATACTGGACACACTGATTATTTCAGGATTGGACATTCAAGTGAATAAAGGCCAATACGAGCCCTTGGGATTGCTATGTATGTGATTAGAGAAGCTTCTACCTGATGATAATAGTTGAAAGGCCTAGGCAAGTTCGGTTCTACTTATGATCTTTTTTTTTTTCTGCACTGGGAGACAAAATGCCTAGATTGAAACTAACACCGAGGGAAAGAAGAAATGTAGAGAGCTAGAAAGAGCCCTGGTGATAACACCTGTGCACCCTAGATCTAACCATGTCTGAACCAAGTTCTGACCCTGGGAGGTTGTACTTTGATACAACGAATATATTAATATTTTCTCTCTCTCTCTTTCTCTTTCTCTCTCTCTCGCTCTCGCTCTCGCTTTCTCGCTCCCAAGCACTTACACTATCTCTATTGAGTGAATTCTCTCAAATCTTTTTTTAAAGATTTCTTTTTCTTACACTGATTTGAATTAGTATTCAGTCATATGCATCCAAATAAGTCCTGACTAATAAAAATTTTATGAACATTTGGTTAAATGGACACTTTTGCTGCATATTATTAATCTGGGTAATACACAAGTCATATGCAAAAACATGTAAACAATTAGGGAGGAAGCTTAAATAAATTAACGTAATTTTGTGCCATCTTTCCTGTGCTTTTTTAATTTATTCAGAAAATATTTATTGGAGATGAAAACAAATAAGCACTAACAGTGTGTATCAGTTCTCTGGGAAAATATAGTATTATGTTGCATTTGTACATTATGTTATATAATCCCTATAGGTACTCAAATTTTGTTCCTACTGAATCCCACAGCTAATAAGTTGCAGGTGGCAAGATTTAAACCCAAGTCTCCCTGACTTTGTTCCTTATAGTGCCTTTCCATTGGGTGTCTGTGTTTAAATCAAGTGCTTTGGGAAATGGAGATATTACGATGTAAATGAAGAGGTCTCTGAACACTAGTGAATAGAAGGGAACAAACACATTGACAAAAATTCACATACAAAAAGTGTATACTCAGTGTCACGTCAGTGTATGGATGAAGATCTTTAGAAAAGGGTTATGCCAATGGTTATGTGAATAACACTTAAGCAGTATTTCAGCAAGAGAAGATGGGTCAAGATGGAGAAGTTAGTACACAAGCACAGAGACTATCCAAATTAAATACTGTACGGAGGCTCTCAGACAGTAATTGACAGAACTATAAAGTAACATAGATATTATTTCCTCAACATTATTCAGTTGGACATCATCCTCACAGTGTTTTTCCCCATATCTATAAACTACCTACACTGTTATTTAATGATTTATAGCAGAACAACTTTGAATTGATTCATCACCAAAGCAATTAACCAATACTATCTGTAAAATCATGTTTGTTATATCATATATTTAAACTTACATTACAATAAATATATAATTACAAAAATAATAATATAATTGTATAATTGATCATTGCTATATTAATATGAATTAATTAATAATATTAATGTACAGTTATCAAAATATTTAAAAGTCTGTTTCACCATCACCTTAAATTGCCTCTCATGCCGGTTTGGTCAGAGCATCAAAGTAGTCCAACTTGGTCTCTGACTCCTACTCTGTAATTTTAGTTTTGGGTACTAAACCATGACAATGCTCTATTTCCTCATTAGTGCTGTGAAAAGTAAATGAAATAATGCAAGTGTGATTCACAATGAAATGATCTGTTGATTATACCACCATTCTCTTCTCCCATCGACACCTGGTTTGGATATTGAGGCAGCTGTTTTGTTTTGCTGAACCACAGAAAGAAGCGAGACTTTAATGAAAGAACACACAAAAAGCTTTCTAAAAAAAGTAAGTACAAGGTAGAGCCTGGGAAAAGAGGAATCTTGGGAGAAGAGCAAAGATGTTAAGAGGGCATCCGGGAGCTATTTGACTATGTGCATTCCACATAACTTTACACTCTCTCTTTGAAACAAAGCTCCAGTAAAATCTGTATTATTCTTCAGTATTTTAGTCAGTTTATGAGGTGTAAATAATTAACTGTTATTGACCTAAGAATAAGAATAGAGAAGTGGGGGCTAATGGTAGCATTTTTTGAAAGTCAACATGAAAAGGAGAAAAACATATTGATAGAATAACCAGACAAGGTAGAAAGGAAAAGATTTTGGAAGTAGAGGTAAAAGATAGAAAGGGAAAGATTTTGGAGGTAGGGGTATAAGTATGAAATCTATTAGCTAAGCAGTGGTATCAGAGATTTAGTTGTGGATGAGAGAAATAAGAGAAGAGATAAAAATGGGGGAAAGAAGGGAAATGAGAACAAAAGAGAGTAACAATTTGTTGCCAAACTTTGTCCTCTGATTATTTTACTCCTAGCTTAAAGACAAAGAACAAAAAACAGGGATAATGACCAACCAATCTATAAATTGAGTATCTGTACTTTTCTTGAGAACGTAGTTTAATTGATGCTTGAAAAGTGAAAACCAATCCCCTATGACCTTTCATTTCCTTCATCTGAACTATAATTGATTAGATTTCTCACCAGTGATACAGATCTGTATAAGAGTCAGTTGAAGAACAGAATAAGAAACAAACTAGCATACATCATCTTTCTACTCTTTCAGCCTGGTCTTGTAGACAGTGCAGCTTTTAGGATTATTTTTGGACCCACAGTTTAGACTGAAACAAGTAATTCTGGAATCAGAGAACTCCATTCAGCTCTACTGTATTAATTACCCAGGCACAGTTGTTTACGCTAATAGAAGGATAACAAAATACATTGGCAAAAATATGGAAATGTGTACCTAAAACCCTAAGTGATTGATAATGGATGCCAAGCTTGACCAGTTCTTTTGATGAAGAATGACTCATTACAGATGATAAAATGAAGTGTACTAGATTGGACCATAAAATTGAGAAATACAAGTCTGATTAAATTATTTAAGCAATGAATAGACTTAACTAAGATTTTTGAATCATGGATGCTAATGGTTGACAGGGCATTCAACACTAATGGTCATTAAATGCATACTACTCCTGCAATTGGAGTAGGGGTTCACCAGGTACTTGGTCATCTACAGAAGTAGATGGAAGAAAATGATTTCCTCAGCTGAAACTTTTCAATATTATCAAGAAAGTGTTTAGTATTCAGCAATTTACTAGCTATTTACTTGCTGAATTGAGTGTGAAACTTTTCATTTCCTCTGAGCATTTGTAACCATTCAAATATGTGTATTTCCAGGGTCTATCTATATTCACCGCACAGAGGTCAAGGGACTGGCATCAATCTGACATGTTAGCTTAAGTCTTTTGGAACTTAAGAGGAATTTAATGAATGGATTGAATATTCACATTATCATGAAAAAAGCAAAGAAAAATAATACATTAACTTAACTCAGCACCACTTACTGAAACTAAGCACTCAAATGCCCGCAAGTAATGCAGTTCAAGTGATGATTCTTCTAGTTACATGGCATGAAAACAGAAGTTTATTTCATACCAGATAATTGTTATTCATGGTGATGAAAACAATGAATTAGCCACAAGTGAATGAAGTTTTCAGTGGGATCTAGAATTTTTTTTTTTAAAGATTTTATTTATACATACAAGTTGGGGTACAGGCCAGAGGCGTGAGGCAGCGAGAGGGTTCACCAGAGACAGAGTGGGGAGCAGAACAGGCAGATCAGAAGTACACTGCTGAGGGGAGCAGCGGGCGAGGCAGGGGAGGTCTGCCGCACCATGTGGGATTCTCCCCGGCCGGGCGTCGAACTCGCATTGCTGCTGCCGACAGCTCCACAGCGCAGCGCTCAACCGCTGCACCACCGGGGAGGCTCGGGATCTAGAATTTTAGTAAGAGTTTCTTTCTTACTAAATATTCCATACATGTGGAATGCTTACAATTTCCCATGCCCTGTATCAGCCCCTTCATCAGATGCGGTTACTCATTGTAAAACATTGTCATGTTTTTTATACCCTTTCTCAATAAAAAGAAAACCAAGATTCCAAAAAAAAAAAAAATAAACAGCTTCTAAAGGTCTCATAGATTATAGGAAAGCCAGGACTGAAGTTCAAGTCTGTCTGCAAAATTCATATTTATTCTTTAATTCTCAGAATAAAGAAGGCAAATCCCACAACAAATAAGCAAGGCAAGGCAAGTCTGGGGACAAAAAGAACAGAGTAAACAAATACTCCATTACCAATACACTTTAATGTATTTGAACCATCAGCTAACTAATGTGTTGTTTCTTCTACAATGCTTTTTAAAGCCACTTCATTTTTAATGTGCAATTAGAAACTCAGACCACCAGCAAGCAAAGAATGACATCTGATGGATATCTGTATCTAGTGTAATTGATGTTCGTGAGATGTCACAGAATGACATAATTCAGTCTGGAATATCTTTGCCTTGATTTTGGTTCTCCAAAGTGAAAATTTTTCTTAACCTCAGATTTTATTTAAAGGACAATTATCCTTTAATAATGAGCAGCTCCATGCTGAGTAGCATTTATTTTTAATGCTTATTCACAAAGAAGTATAAAATCAGAATATTCTGTAGAGGAGATAAATAATGTCTCCTCATTGTAGAGGCAAAAATTAAACCCCACATACATAGTGTCTGTGGAAATATTTATTGTTTCTAACTGCAAAGCTGGCTTATTATGCACTTCAGGGGACAAAACCTAAAAGGGCATATGAGGAACAGGTGAAGCTTTTTAAGTTCATTATTTACTATGGGCTCATAAAGAAACATGTGGTTCATGAGAGGTTACTGAAGCAAGTTACAGAATTCTGAACGAAGTTCTACCCACAGCTTTCTAATTGAATCTCAAAAGACTGTAATTGTGTTCCACTCTGTAGTCGGCCTCCATTCCATGTGGCTACAGTTGGTTGTAGGTAATCAGATTACTCATGGGTTACTGCCTGCAGCCTGCAGGAGAGTGCCAAGAGTAAGAAGGCAACGTGTTGTAGGGTTAATGAAGCTTAATATGGTGCCAATATCACACTGAGCCATTGCCTACAGAGTGAGAAAGGATTATATCCCATGTTAATATGCCATTTGACCCGTGCCAGAGCAGCAGTCTAAATCACTGAATAAGTATGTAAGTCACCACTGAGAAGTATTTGCAATGCCAGCTCTCATTGCTGTGAAAACAAGTTGTTCTCTAGCTTGTGAATTTTAACTTTGGTGCTCTTTAAAATACAGTTTCAACATTGGCTTCTAACATCTCTGGAAAGGCCATATAGACATAAGATTCTCTAAATTGGAGTTAGTGCAAGGAAACTCACATGCTTTTCTGCAGTTTGATCTAAAATCTGGAGAATAAATCTAAGGTCAATCTCCTGACTAACTACATTGCCCAACATTCATCGGTAATTTCTGTTCTCCAAACTTGCCTTTAACAAAGATGTTTTGATCCTTTGTAGCTTTCAGATTCTTATTCTAAGTTTTCAGCCTAATGATATCCCAAATTCTGCCTCAGAAAAAAGTGAAAAAGGCTTAAAGAATTGATAGATGATATAAAAACAGTGAGTCAGATAATTACTACTACCTCATAACAACAGGCAGAGTCCTACACGCTAAAGTCTCCTTATTCCCCACTAAGTTCTTGACATCTTGGGATAGGAACAAATTGACTCTCAATGGTGTAAGTAACAGATTGAGATACAATTCTCTTTTTTTATTCTTTTTTATTTAAGCATACAGAACTGGGGTATAAGCCAGAGGTGCAGGGGGTGAGATGATTCATCAAAGACAGAGTGGGGAGCAGAACAGGTGGATCTACTGAAATGCACTGCTGAGGGGAACAGTGGGGGAGACAGGCAAGGTCTGCTGTGCCATGTGGGTCAGCTCCCTGGCTGGGAGATCGAACTCCTGCCAGTCCTTCCCCCCTGTCTTCTGCTTCTCTCCAAAACTCTTCTATTATTGTCCAAATATGCACAGAGGGGATATCAGGAACTCAGTTATATACGCAGATTGCCCCATTTTGGAAAACATGCCAATCATCCCTCCACTCTGGCCATTCAATGTTTATAAGTAAATCTCTATGAGCCCTTCTCACTTGGATTGGGAAAGTAGTTTAAGAAGAGATCTTATTTCTCCACGGAGATGAGAAGAAAAATGTCTAATATTCCATTTCTAACTTTCTGATGCAGATTCATGACATTTTTGAAAGGCTGCTGAATCCCTCCCAATTATCAGCATATAAGGAAGAGGTGACTAGCACAGAAGAGTCATTCAGCTATTACTAGATAAACCCTAATAAGAGTATGAGATCCACAACTGTTCTCAACTCTATTCTAAATGTCTCTATATCCTCAGTCTTACATCTGGTCACCAAAAGAAATGCCTCAAACAACATACTAAAGGACTAAAACTGAACACTAAGCATACTTGCTCCTTTTAAAAACATAATATACATTAGAAACTGTTCCACAACAGTACATAAATATGTGCTCCTGTGGATTTGTTTATAGTTATAAAAAAGTTAAACTAATCTTAATGGCACAAAACAACAACAATTTATTATTTTCACCTTCTTCAGTTTTAGAAGTTGACTGGGTTCAGCTGACAGTTCATTCTTAGGTGCTTCCACATACCTGCCAGATTGGAATCATCTTGCATGTTTCCTTATTCATATGACTGGTAACTAATGCTTGTCTTTGGCTAAGACCTCAGCTGGAGGGTCAGCTGGCTCACCTAAAACTGATTTATCCTACTAGTTTCATCATGGCATGGCAGCTGAATTCCAAGAGCAACTATCTTAAAAGAAAGGTGGGACAAAGGAGTGTCATCCACATTCTATTTGGTAGAGGTGAGTCACTAAGGCTACCCATATTTAGGAATGAGGGAATTATATTTCTTGATGGAGGGTTGTCAGTCCACCCTTTAAACCCAAACCCAAATGACTTATTTTCCTCTCACATGTAAGATACACACTTGCTCACTTTTACAACACCTCCAAACGTCTCACATTTTTAAAAAAGATTTATTTATTTATGCATACAAGAGCTGGGATGTAGGCCAGAAGTGTGCAGAAGTGGGGGTGGGGGTTAGCGGATTCACCAGAGAAAGAGTGGGGAGCAGAACAGGCAGATCTATTAAAATACATTGCTGAGGGGAGCAGCGGGTAAGACAGCAGAGATCTGCTGCACCATGTGGATTAGTCCCCTGGCCAGGGATTGAACTGGTGCTGCAGTGGCTGCCTACAGTTTCATAGTGCTCAGACTTAATCCATTGTGCCACCAGGGAGGCCCCCAAATGCCTCATTTGTTAGACCTTTAATCTCAGGTTGTGTTTCTATGTTGCTATCATCTAAATGGGGTCCAGATGATCTTAGATATGATTTTTCAAGTATAGCATCTTGAAAAAATTTCCTCTGGATCTATACACAGATGAACTAAAGAAATGAACTGTCTGCACTTCACATATTCAAAATACAGTGGTAGAGACACAGTTAGATGTTCTTTTATGGGGGAGGAAGTAGAAGAAAAGAAAAATAGGAGATATACAACAGTCACAAATACATTATAATCCTGGAACTCAGCCAAACACACATGCCCAGGTTTGTTATTAGAGCCTCCTCCTACAGCCTGGCAATGAAACTCCATGGGTCTACCTTCTAAATCTTGGGTCTTCCCTTTGAATTGTCTTTCCTTTTTCCTAAAATGTAACCTATGACTACAGCTGAATACTCTCTAATGACTGCTTCTTTCCCATAGAATTTTGGGTATCCCAAGTCAACTTTTCATGTCACACCCTTGTCTTCTCTTTTAGTCTTAGTTGGCAATGCTTCTGTTAATATACTTAGAAACTTTTTTTTTTTTATGAATTTAGGAGGGGTCCACTCAATTACACAAGTCATTCACACAAAGAATTCTGAGATAAATTCTTCTCTTACTCAGTTTCCCGTAGTTTCTTTGGGACAAAGTTCGAAAGTCTATAAAAGGTCCTAATTTTGAGTAGCAAGTAAGTCTGAACATGCTGTTAAGATTCTTAGATGGCTATTTGCCTGTTTGAAAAGGTATAGGAGGCACTACCTTAAATCCTTCTGAAGTCTTAGGAACTGCATTAAAATGATTTTTAGATCATATTTTCCTGACAGTGCCCTGAATTTGATCTTTGCCTGAAAGCTATTTCCTAATTTGAGAATAGTTTACCATCTGGAGAGGTTGGGAATGAGAAGCTGTTTTATTTTTGAACCCAAGTCCTGGCTTCTTTATATTTAACACCTTCTTAAAGCTCTTATTTCTTTAGTTCTTCTCTCATTTTAATACAAGCAGCTGAAGAAATAAGGTGGAATCTTCAACTCTATGCCTATAAATTTCCTAGGAAGATCATGCAGTACATTTATTATTTATATTTTTTCCAAAATGCAATAACTGATAGTACTGCTAACATGGGTCTCCTTTCCTCCAGTATTAAATAATGGTTTTCTCACACTTATTTATCACTGAAAAACTCTTTAAGATCCTATACACTTTGCTAACAAACACTAGCCAACTATTCTCATCTTAGACTCAAAACCAGTGCTGCATGTTTTAGGTTTGATGATGGCAGTCCCCTTGGTGGCATTATTTTTTTTTTCTGGTTAGCGATAGTGGACATGATAATTCATCAAACTTAGTATCATATTAAAAACATAAAATATGGGCCTCCCTGGTGGCGCAGCAGTTAAGCGCTGCACTGTGGAGCTGTCGGCAGCAGCAACGCCAGTTCGACGCCCAGCCGGGGAGATTCCCACATAGCGCAGCAGACTCCTCCTGCCTCGCCCGCTGCTCCCCTCAGCAGTATATTTCCCTCGATCTGCCTGTTCTGCTCCCCACTCTGTCTCTGGTGAACCCTCTCGCCACCCCACATCTCTGGCCTGCACCTCAGCTTGTATGCATGAATAAACAAATCTTTAAAAAAAACAAATAAAAATAAAAACACAAAATCATTTAGTAGCATTATCCCTCAGAGTTCTGAGAGTTGACTGATTTCACCTAATAGATTCTCATTGGGGGCTGAGTCAGATGGTGTCTACAGTTGAAATCATCCCACATGCCTCTTAGAATGTTTCCTGATTAATGTTGGCTGCTGCCTGAGACCTGAGCTAGAACTTTAGCTCAGAATACTTATGTAATACCTAGCTACGTGGTGTCAGGGATCCAAGGTCAGGAGTCTCAAGAGAAAGCCAGGTTTGAAGTAGCAATGCCTTTTAGGACCCAGTTCTCAGAATTTATGGAACATCATTGCCACTGCATTCCATTCAAATGGAAAGACTTATACACTACTTCCTGATCAGAATATTGTCAAGGGCATGTTTTAAAACTCCACAGCCCCCATTTCTTTAATGACTGTATGGATAGAGAATACTTGTAATAATGCTACTGTAAAATTGCATGGATTGTAGTAGAATTTAGAAATAAGAGACAAAGAACAAAATTAGAATGTTTTCTTTTAAATATCATCTCCGAGAAACATCAGTAAAATATCAAAGGACAGCATCTACATTCACAGAACTGCAACAGAACACTAATTAGGAGATGAAGTGTCACTGACCTGAAAATGTGAAAACACAAGAAAATGTCATTTTTTAGATGACTATATATATATAAGAAAAAGATCCAAACAGGGTGATGATATTTTTTGAAATTTCAGAGACCAGGAAAAGGGTTATCACTTGATTCTTTGCCATGCTTACTATAACAAGTCATATATTATTTCTAAGACATTTGAAGAAGGAAATAAGAAAATGTATGTAACATTTGCATGACTTCAGAAAGGAAATAAAGGTATAGAGATTAGAGAGAGACCAATTTGAGCTCCAAAAAAACTGCTTTATGGTAAAGTGGATTTTTCATCATTGAAAGTATTTATTGAAGAAAGTTACTGAGAGGTTCATTCATTAGGGAAACTTTATAACTCAAAGATTCCAAAATAATACAGTTATATAAGAATAAAAGGAAAAAGTCAAGGGATGATAAATGTTAACAACAAAACATTTGTGATTTTGTCTACACAGATTGTCTTCAAAATATGTCTGACTAGGATCCAGGAAAGCTTTGTAAATCCTACTATCCACCTTGAAGCACATGAAGGACTTAATTATATCAGCTACAATGTGACATTGAAATATTTTTATCTAAATTCACAGAAACTACCAGGGTTAAAATAGAACAATGGAGAAAAGGGGTAAACAGTGACAGATATATCAGTGATTTTAAATAACTTGCTTTAATAATCTCCTAACATTTATCTATAAGAAATACAGGCAGGAAGCAGATTGGAGAGAGTTGCTCCTACTGGATACATTCTGAAATAATGGTGCATCTTTTAAGCTAATAAGTTGACGTGAGAAGTTTCATAACCAAAAGAAGAAAATTTTGAAGGCAAGTTCATCTTCCTTAATATTAAAATCTATTTATTTGGCCATTGCCACATTTTTTTTGAAAGATTTATTTATTTATGCATACAAGAGCTAGGTGTAGGTCAGAGGTGCAGGGGGATTCACCAGAGACAGAGTAGGGAGCAGAACAGGTGGATTAACTGAAATGCACTACTGAGGGGAGCAGCAGGAGAGGCAGGAGAGGTCTGCTGTGCCATGTGGGAATCTCCGTGGCGGGGATCGAACTCATGCTTCAGTGGCTGCAGACAGCTTCATAGTGCTGAGAGTTAACCCTTTGTGCCACCAGGGAGGCCCCACTGCCCCATTTTTCAATGTAATTTTACCCCCAGAGGAGAATATGGAAAGCAAGCTATGTGCATTGTCAACAAATGATAATGCAAAGTAGAAGAGTAATAACTATGGACTGCCATACTTAAATAACACTATCCGAGGGTAATACAAGTTATACTGACACTTTAACAGGTATCACTTCTAATTTTATAATACAGTTTTATACCTACTTTAAATCCTAATGGATATTTTCTTTAGCTAAAAATAAGGTACCACAGTAAAAAAAAAAAAAAAATGTCTTTTTTGTGTGTCAGATGCATAGCACCATCTGAGAGATACAGTTTAGATGCTGAAAATGGAATATTTTGGATAGTTTGTTGGCTTAGTGGAAAATGAAATTGACTACTTTGAGAGCAGGAACAATTGTTTGAAATTGGGGTGAAATGATCCATAAAATCAAGTATGTTATGGTATCTATAACCAACAAATAATGGAGAGATAAAATGATAAAGTTTTTCAGAGAAAAAATTGATATTCAAGATACAAACATCACTTATTACATGTTGGACAGTGTGAGGAGATAAGAGGCATACTTTCTGGAAGGTATATATATTACCTTCCATAATAAGAAGAGTGGAGTAGGTAATGCCATAAATGGAACCAAGAACTTAGAAAAAGAAATAGAATTGAGATAAATTATGAGGACTAAACTTTGGAACTATTTTAGAATAAAATAAACACAGTTAGGGCCTCTCTATTTGTACAGGAGTTAAAGTCTCAGTGCTATCAAGCTATTGCCAGTCATTGCAGCATAAGTTCGATCCCCCAGCCAGGGAGCTAACTGACATGATAAAGCAGACCTGTCTCCCCCATTGCTCCCCTCAGCAGTGTACTTCAGTGATCTACCTGTTCTGCTCTCTACTCTGTCTCTGGTGAATCTTCTCACCCCCCACACCTCTGGCTAAACCCCATTTCTTGTATTCATAGATAAATAAAGTAAATCTTTTTTTAAAAATAAGCACAGTCAAGTTAAAAAAAAATAGATCCCTGGTCTTGGAGATGACTATAAAACTTGAATGTATTATTATAGCTAAAAAAGAGTCAAATACAAAGAGAATGGGCATCTATCAAATATGAAAACTGAAAATTCATGGGACACTGAAAGACTCCACTGCTTCTAGGAGAATATAACTAAAAACTTTAGCCACAGTTGAGTACTACTGACAAAAGCATCCTTAATATAGAGATAACACAACACAAAGGATTGTGGCCAGCAGATCTGCAACATTACTGTCCCAATGATAAAATTATCACTATTATGAGAGAGAGACATCAGGCTGTCTTAGAATTATGGCATTAAATTTTCTCATCATCCAATTCCCCCTATTTCAATCTCAAGCTCCTTAAGTAATTTTCCTATTAAGATTTAATTCCCTTTTTACGGCTTGACCTTCATGGAGAGAGTAGACTGATGATGGTCTGGCTCTTGTGCATTTTTCTCATTATAAATCAATTCAGCACAACCCTTTATTTACAAAACAGATGGGTTTTGGTTAATGTAAGTACTGTTCAGAGAGTACTGGATCCAAACTCCTGGTAGTAAAAAAGAAACTGGGCTTCTGAGCCACACATACAAACCCTGCATGGTGGTGGGTGTACTGGTTTATCCCTGGATGAGCACAAAACCCCAAGTCTTATGAATACTAGGTGCAATCACACATGCTTTGTGTTGCACTTCTATAGTCACTATCATTATTCTATTTATACAGGTGAGGAATGCATGTTTAGAGAAGTTAAATTCCTTTTGAAAATCACATAGTAGATGCAGAAGATCTACGAGCAGTTTCTCCAGTGACAGTCCAGAACTCCTTCCTACAATAATAATAACCAACACCAACTGCTGTAATACTATAAATACCTTACGTCTTTTATCATTCACCATTTGTTTTCACCTGAGAGAGGGACGGACATTTCCAAAGAAAGGGTAAACTTCAATGCTAGGTGCAGTATGCAAATTTCATTCATATCATTCTGTTGGAGACTATTATTTACATTTTGAAATTCTATCTACTCCAATATTCATAGAATAAATTTGGTATACTAATCAGAAAAGGTACAAAAAGTTTCATGGTAAATCACTAGATTGAAACAAAGAATATTACAAATAATCTAGAATTTACCAGAAAAGTTTAATTAAGAAGCATTCCATTCCTCAAGCATTCTGGCTAACTGAAATGTTGCTATTTGAAAATGTTGTTATCCTTGAGTTAAAAGTTTTCATAGTCTTGGTCTCTTCATTGTTCATCCAAATTAGAAACCAAATTTACAAATCCACTGTTAAATTCCAATCTCATTCCCCTGCAGTGCAATCCATAATCTAGTAATATTTTCATTCAAACCATCAGAAAAACCTGAGAGGTTAGAAGAGTTTCTAATATGCCCAAAGTATTGTATCTTAAAATAGAGACATATACAGACTTATTTCCTTTTCTTTTTCCTACAAAATAATCTACTTGGTTGGATTAGATTATAATTTAAAAAAAAAGGAAGGGAACAGCTACTCAGGGGAATGAATATCCGTGTTTAAGCACTATGCAAAATTAGCTACTCTGAATGAGACTGTTAAGTGGATGTACCTATCAAATGAAGGTATGAATGTAAGATCAATCACAATGAAATCTTTTTTTTTTAAGATTTATTTATGTAAGCATACAAGCAGGGGTACAGGCCAGAGGCGTCGGGAGGCAGGAGGGTTCACCAGAGACAGAGTGGGGAGAACAGGCAGATCCACGGAAATACACTCCTGAGGGGAGCAGCGGGCAAGGCAGGAGAGGTCTGCTTAGCCATGTGAGAATCTCCCCTGCCGGGCGTTGAATTCCCATCACTGCTGCCAACAGCTCCACAGCGCAGTGCTTAACCACTACGCCACCAGGGAGGCCCCACACTGAAATCTTAACAAGTGTTTCTAAACCTTATTTTTTCCTCACTTTCTTCCTTCTTTTATATATTAAAGTACAAATCAAGAACTGGAAATTATATAAAATAAGGAGACAAATAGCAAGAAAAAAGGGAGACAAAGAAGGGTAATGGCACCTCATCACCCATGTCTTAAGCAGTCAAGGTTTATGAGACTAGATTAACTTTAAGACTAGTTAAATTAATCTCAAAATATTAATATTAGACCAGTTAAATTAATCTAGAAAGGGACATATGTTGAACCACCATTAGTATTATAGTGCAATATTTAAGGGTATGAGTAAAAGCAGCACTTTTAGAGTAAATTTTGGTTCAAATTCTTGCTTCATCACATTAGCTCTGTGACTGTGGGGAAGTTATTTGACCTCTCTGATGCTCTTTTCTAAATATAAATATGGAAGAAATAGGCCTTTTAGAGAATTGTAAGAATTAAGCTAAATAACGTAAAATAATCAGTAGATTCTAAGTAGCCAACAATTGTAGCTATTGTTTTATCAGTATTAATTCTTCTCCTTTTTGAAGAAACCTCAAAGGACCCAACAGACAATTTGTTTTTTTAATACATTGAGTTTCATTCCTGGGTCTCCCCAGTGGCGCAGCGGTTAAGCGCTGCGCTGTGGAGCTGTCAGCAGTGGCAACGCGAGTTCGACACCCGGCCGGGGAGAATCCCACATGGCGCGGCAGACCTCTCCTGCCTCGCCCGCTGCTCCCCTCAGCAGTGTCTCTGATCTGCCTGTTCTGCTCCCCGCTCTGTCTCTGGTGGACCCTCTCGCCACCCCACGCCTCTGGCCTGTACCCCAGCTTGTATGTACACATAAAAAATAAATCTTTAAAAAAAAAAAAGTTTCATTCCTGACATGAAATTATTTAATCCCTTTATAAAGTAAATTTCTCAAAGAAACTTAAGAAAATGTTCAGCTACAAAACTAACTCAAGCGCATTCAATATCTTATAAAACGTTCTTCATTAAGAGTAACTTAATCTTCACTTCAGATTTTTTGCCCATTTTCCCTTATTCTTCCTTCAGTAAAAATGAAAGACAAATGTCATATTCATTTAACACTTGCAAGGTCTACTTAACAATGAGTAGATTACGGGAGGATTCATTAAAGAAGAAAAAAATCCAGCCTTAAAAAATATCCAGATTAAATCTAAAAAGAATAGCTTATGCAGGGCCTCCCCGGTGGCGCAGTGGTTAAGCACTGTGCTGTGGAGCTGTCGGCAGCGGCAACGCGAGTTCGACGCCCAACCGGGGAGAATCCCACATGGCGCGGCAGACCTCTCCTGCCTTTCCCGCTGCTCCCCTCAGCAGTGTATTTCTGATCTGTCTGTTCTGCTCCCCGCTCTGGCTCTGGTGAGCCCTCTCGCCGCCCCGTGCCTCTGGCCTGTACCCCAGCTTGTATGTATAAATAAAAAATAAATCTTAAAAAAAAAAAAAAAAGAATAGCTTATGCAGTGTTACTGCCACTACAGAAGTCCCAGACGAGCTGTGGTTTAAGTCCCACACTAGAAGAATTCAGGCTTCCCTACTCACAGTGGCATGTGTCTGTATGGGTATTTTAAATGTAAGCAGCAGAAGAGTTGTTACACCAACTGCTGTCATCCAAATAAAACCTCAGCCATTCGCATCATTCACAACAGCTGTTTCTGTTAAAAGAAAACGTGTAATGATTTCCTTATAAGAATTTTTACATGAATTCATGAATCTGATATGTTGAATATTTCTCTACTCAATCTAATTGATGACAAAGATCACTATCAGAATTAAATAACAAATAAAGGCAGCCCTGCTCTTTGTGCAACTTGACTACCCACAAACAACATTTAGACCTAGACTAAGGAAGCCTGAAGGGGTTGTGTAAAATTCAGTGGTCCAAAAAATAATCAATCAAAGCATATTTAAATGGCTCTATCATAGGCCCTGAAGGGTAAAAAGTGTGTACAGGAGGATTTCATGTGTGAATAGGTTATAATTAACATTTGCCTCCTTACTGTTCTTAAGTCAACAAACATATAATGATATTCTGGCAAACACTCAGTCAGTGTGTCCCAAAAGCTATTTTAACCAGTTGTATTTCTGAAATAGAAACCGATAATCTAGGAGTGGGCAGAAGGGGTCAAGTTGATAACGGTGATGGGCATGGTGTGATATATACACATATCTTGAGGTATGAAGCTGTACTCCTGAAACTTATTAGTATTGCAAACCAGTGATAAATTAATTATATATATATATATACACACACACATACGTATACACACACACACACACACACACACACACATATATATCTATAAATCACAGAATAAAGGGTTATAAACCAAAATTTAAAAAAGAAAGCTGATAATCTAAAAGAAACTACTCATGACATTTAAAAATGTTTCTATACTAAAACGGATTTCCAGTTCCAACTTGAGATCATTGAACCAGCTCCACATATCATTGATTCCCATAGTCCTTCCTCCTCTAACATAACACAGTAGCTGGATCTCCCTAGCTAAACACTGCAGGATCCAGAATTTTAGGAAATTTGAGTGTTCTATGACCTGAAACCATACCTGCAAATACATAGAAGGAAAAATTGGGATCTCAGAATCTCTCTGCAGCCATCCTTTTGGGTCTTTCAGTCTCAGGTGGTGAATTGGTCAGAAATGTGTGCCCCCTAAATTTATATGTTGAAGTCCTAAAGCCAGTACCTTAGAATGTATGTTTACTTGGAAGTATGTCCTTTTAAAAGGTAACAAAGTTAGGTCACATGGGTGGACCCTATTCCAATGTGACCAATGTCCTTAAAAGAAGATATTGAGAGACATATACAGACTAAGGAATGACTATGGCCATCTATAAGCCAAGGAGAGAAGTCTTAGGGGAAAAAAAAAATCAAGCCTACCAACACCTTGAGCTTGGTCTTCTAGTTTTATTTGAAAAATTCAATTTCTGTTTTTTTTTTTTTAATATATTTATTTTTTACATACAAGCTGGGGTACAGGCCAGAGGCGTGAGGCGGCAGGCGAGAGGGCTCACCAGAGACAGCGGGAAGCAGAACAGGCAGATCAGAAACACACTGCTGAGGGGAGCAGAGGGCGAGGCAGGAGAGGTCCGCCACACCATGTGGGATCCTCCCTGGCCAGCCGGCTTCGAACCTGCATCGCGGGCTGCTGACAGCTCCACAGCGCAGCGCTCAACCACTGCGCCACCAGGGAGGCCTCAATTTCTGTTGTTTAAGCCACTGAGTCTGTGGTAATTTTTCAAGACAGTCTTAACAAACGAATATACCCAGCTACCTGTTGCGTCTTTATTCCTCCAAGGGCTTTAAGGTCTAGAAAGTTCTTGTTACAGATACATCACTATGAAAGCAGAGGAGTGTAGAATGGGTGCCATTTTTCCTGCCACCTCACTTGCATCTGTCTTGGACTACAATTCCCAGCAGGCCATGAACAAGACTTCCTGAGTTGGGACAGTTGGAAAGGAGCAAGGTGAATATATGAATGGAAGTGGAAGGAGGGGTAAGAAACACATGGATGAGAGAGATGTAGACATTTGGAAGATATACTTGGAAGAGACACATGTGTGAGAGACACATGGGGAGGCTGCTCCTAGTCCTCGGCAGAGACAATGACAGCCGTTATCCTTACTTCATGGTGGATTATGTTGTACAGGTTGAATTTTGACTCTTTCCTTTGTCCCAGTTCTCTGGGAACTGCCTAATCCCCTTTTTTGCAGTTCCTTGCCAGAAGGTACTTTAGATTGGTGGAAAGCTTTCAGGTCTCAGTGGCCCCACTTTGGGTCATGTTTGTCTGGGTGTTTTCCCATAAGGGGCTAGGGTAATTTTTGGAGTTTTATTGGGAAACTGTTATTTGAAATCCTTTCCTTTCTCCCCTCCCCTCCCTCCCGCTCGCTCCCTCTCTCTGCACACTAATTCTATTAAAAATCTTTCATATTAAGAGTATGCCTCCTTTGCTTTTTTTTTTTTTTTTTTTTTTTTTTTTTTTTTTTTTTGCGGATGGCCAAATCCCTTTCACAGCATACACCCTTTAATAGTTTGGGGTCACTGGGTGTCCCCTGATCATGGACTAACATTCTCAAAGGTTGTTTCAAAATACAATCTCTCCTTTCCCCAAGAGTAAAATGAAGCCTAGACTTTTCCTAATGCCTGTCCCTAGATCAAGCATAGCATTTTTTAAAAATGTTTGTTAAGAGTTTTGATCATTAGAACAAGAGGAAAAGTTCATAGGAAGTCCAAGATAGGTTTTACTTTTTTCTCTTAATTCAATCATTCTTTGTAAGAATGGGAATTTCTATTTGATATTGTATAATATCCCAACCTCCCACACAGTATCTGCCAATTAATTAAATACAAAATGTCAAAAGTCTACTATTTATTCAGTAATGTATTTGAATAATGCTGTACATACATTGGGAATCATGATAATCCACATATATAGTATGAACCAATCTACAAGTTTGTACACCAAACTTAAAATTCTTAAACAAGTAGTCACAACTACTTGTTCTTTCAATTTACTATGAAATTCAAATAGGTTTATAGAAGCAAACCTGTTTCAAAGCCTATTAAATAATGATGGGGCTGACTGAAAAAAAAATATTTCCAATATATACCAGGTGGAAAGAATACTATAAAATCCTATATATTCATGGAGACTACCATATTATCATTGAATAGATGCTATTGAACAATGATACTCTGTGGTACAAGGAACACTAACCTATTATGCAGTGGTGCCCTTGTAAGTTAGTCTGTTTCCAGACAATATTGCTGTGGGTCCTGAAACAAGACTCCTCTAGCACCTTCAATCATTCATCCCCAAAGTGCAGCAGTACCTGCAGATACATCTTGCCTTGACACATGTGGTTCTATTTCTAGTCTCTCAGAGAAACACCTGATTCCATATTGAAACCAAGTGGCCCATCATTTTTCTCATATTGGGGTCCCTGGTAGGGCTTTTTGTATCCTTTATCACAAATCAGCTTTGAATTATGCTGTAAATTCAATGTTTCTGCCTCCCAAAATTCATAATACATTGAAACCTAAACCTAACCCTCAAAAAGTGATAGCATTTGGAGGTGGGCTCTTTGGAAGGCAATTAGTTCATGAAGGCCCATCTGAATGGAATTAGTGTACCTAGGATAGAATCCATATGATAGAACCCCTTCTGTTATGTGAGAGGATACTATCTACAAACCAGAAAGTGATTCTTGAGACCCAATCTGCTTCGGACTTCCAATCTTAAACTTTCTAACCTTCAAAATTATGAGAAATAAATTTCTGTTGTTTATAAGCCATCTATCTATTGTTGTTTGTTAAAGCAACAAAAAAGGACTAAAGCAGACCAATCACCTTTTCCCTCCCCTCCCCACAAGAAAGATCTCCCTAACTTCTAAATCCAGAATAGAAGTTGAAATCTTAAACTCATCCTTATAAGACCATGTTCCTAACCTCTAATCACCTTCTCCTTAGAAAGATTAAATTTGAAACCCAAAAGTCCAGGCACCAAAAATGTTCCTGTTGTAAGATTCCCCCAGGACAATAGGACTTTTAGCCTTACAACTGCTTAACTTTAAAGAATCACTCAAATGCTCCCATAATGAAAAAACTCTGCTCCAAAAGGATTTACATTTTTCTGCACACAGAAGACAATTAATGTGTCACATATTGCTTTACCTACAGCAAACATACATTTGAAATAATACATGAACAAATAATTTTGTAATATATTACACATATGTATGTATTACATACATATACATAAATATATATATATATATACACACACACACACATATAAAATATATGTGAGGCATTACATAGATGGGTTATTCAGTTTTTATATACTGCTTAAGTACATGTGTTACCCACTGGCTGGGAACCATTGACTTATATCCTAGATTAAAAGACAGGTGACAATGACATTTAGACATTTTAGTTGGCACTTCAGAGGGAAAACTCAGTCTGTATCTTCTGAATATTTTACTAAAATAACAGGATGAGAAGGGTAAGTACAAAAAAGAAGTATTTCTGAAAATAGTATGAGACTGATGGGGCCAGATATTAAGCAATGTTGGAGTAGAGAACTGGAAGTAGAGTCAGGGGAAAAAAGAATAGTCACTTGCATTTCACAACCTCTGCTATTTATCTTACTAAAATACAGAAGACCCTCTGGCCTTAGAGAAGTGTAGCATCTATCAAAAAGAAGAAAAAGGAGGGCAGAATATGAGGACATTCCAAAGATACGCTCCCTTGTCTCTAGGGGTCATCACAGTGGAAGGATCTGAAGATGGTCATTCCTTTGTAATATTGAGATTACAAGTCATATCTCTCCCTATCTCCAACAAACTTTATCTACTCAAATTAGTATTAAAAACAAAGTATGGGAATTAAGTGTTATTCTCAGTTCTTATCAAAAGTTTAATAGAAAATGAAGAAATGTGTTATGCTGCCTTTCTCGCTCATAATTTGCTATTTCCCTCAGGTATTTCTTGCAAGCTTCCCAGTATTTTACAGAATAAGGTGGCATTTTATCTGAAAGCATTTGGCAAATGTTCTTTCAACTAGGAAACTGCAATTTAACAAATGGCTTCCCCACAGAAACTATAAGCATGATACAGAATGATTGACAACTATGCCAACATTTGAAAAGCAGCTAAGAGTTTTAAAGCATATAGTAGCTAAGACCAGGAACAGAGTTTATCATCAGCCTTGGAGATAGTGGTTTATGTTGGCAATACAAAATATCTGTTGTATTAATACAGCTCTTAAGTAGATTTTTTTAAAGATTTATTTATTTATGCATACAAGCTGGGGTACAGGCCAGAGGCATGGGGCGGTGAGAGGGTTCACCAGAGACAGAGTAAGGAGCAGAACAGGCAGATGGACGGAAATACACTGCTGAGGGGAGCAGCGGGCGAGGCAGGAGAGGTGCCGCGCCATGTGGGAATCTCTCCGGCTGAGAGTCAAACTGACGGCGCTGCTGCCGACAGCTCCATAGCGCAGCACTTAACCACTGCGCCACCAGGGAGGCCCTTATGTAGATTTTTGAACTTGCCATTAATCAAATATACCAAAAGGATAGGCCCCAAAAGAAATCAGTATTAAGATAACAATAGAATCAAAATACATTATCACCAGATAATAGTCTCTTACTGTTTGATAAAGGACTCAGCTTCTAAAGCCAAAACAAACACAGAGGCAAAACCAAGATGTTTGTTTCAGGAGTGGAAGACAATGATCTTATGACAAATTTTATTACAATGGCTTTATTTCTGCTACAGTCACAGCACACTCAACTTACAATTATTCTAGCTTCAGAGGTGTTCAGCAGAAGGAAAGTCACTCTTAGAGCCTCTTAGCAAGTCTTAGCATATTTATCACTTGGCTGCTGATCTAATGAAGTCCTCTCATTTTACCCCCACTCATTATTCCTTCCAGCTCTCCCTAAACTAAGCTATACCCTCTTTGCTAAACACCTGCCAAAAGGAGACCAAACAACCAGGACAGAGTTAAGGAGAGGAGATGTATGAGGGATGGGATAATGTTCAGAAGGATTAGTTTTAGCGACAGCATTTTGAAAACTCACATAAAAAAATAGCTGAGATCTGTGTACCTATCTCTTCAGCAGAGCTCAGTAGTTTCTAAGAAATGTCATTCCAAGTCATTTGGAAGGGAACAAAGGCCATCCTCAGCAACATGGCTTTAGCTATTTAAGTGTATTTACAAAATTGAAGAAGCCTGACCTGTGTCATTACCCTACAGATAAGAACAATATATGATTAAAATCTTGAACACTTAAGTTTTAACTAAATGAGTATCTTGCTCCACTTTTCTCATTCCCATGATCTACCCAATGTTGTAATGGAGATGCCTCTCCTTTCAATCAAACCTCCAAGGAGTTCTTGTTCTTGAACCAAGTTATACACCTTTGTGTTTCCCTAATTCTTATAATCAGAACCATTCTTAAGAATGAGTGGGTATCATTAATGTCATTAATGAAGAGCTGCTAAAGAATTAATCTGTTCAAAATATCTACTCTAGTCCAACATTCCCACTGCTTTTCTGGCCTTCAGATGTATTTGATTCACTACTATTATATATGAGTACCGGGTCCCCCAAATTATCCAGTCTTTCAACAGATATTGATGTACATCTATTATTAACATTATCATATATTAAGCATTGTGCAAGACAATTATGATAAGAAACAAATGAGGTAGAGATTAAGACATAAAGCAACCCACTACCAAGTTGGGTAAACAGATAAATAAAAAATCATGACCAATGTCACAATACCACTGTCCTTATACTGAATTAAACTGAAGAAAAGTGCTTCAGATTGACAGTTAGTACTGAATGATGGTCATCTAAAAATCAGTTTCAGGAGAGAAGAGGAAATCCAGGCTACACTGGAGTTTTAGGACATTGTACAAGAAATAATGAACCCTTCTACTGAAACTTTTGTGTGAAAATGATAAGCACTAGATGGTTACTAATGGAGGTTATTTATCTTCTTTAAATATGGAAAAGTGAACCTATTTAGAGGCTATCATTAAAGAACTTATGCCTTGAATCTCAGAAGTTTTAAGGTTTTTTCCCTTAGTTTTAAAGTCAACTTTTAAAATGAAATTACTACTGAGAAGAGTAGGCTTTTACTAAAATCTGTCAGTTGTCAGTTAACACCTTAGCAGGGCACAGGATGCTAGGGGGTGCCAAGAGCAGACAGGAGAAACGCTACTCCTGACGAGGTGGGAGAGCACCCAATATCCGTTTCTTCACAGTTGCATCTGGGAGTCAGCCAGAGAATCCCAGCTGGTCCTGGTTTGACAAACAATCCTCATTCTCATTCAATAGCCCAGAATTTAGGAACACAAACAGGGCTCAAATTAATGCTTTTACAAATTGCTTTTTCTTGCTGCTGGTTTTAGTTTAAAATGAATGAAGATATAGATTACAGAAGCAAACCAGGGATTACATAAATATTTTTTATTATATCAAATAGTACTAGATAATAATCCTTCATGAAAAATTAAAAGAATGTCATTTTCTACAACTAATTTTCCCTAGTCTAATCTATATCTATCATCAGGAATCTGATTTAAAGTTCTCACCTATCCTTTGTAATAATAACCACATTTAGTATGTACCCACTACATTCCAGATATGGCATTAAGCACTTTCTCATTTTTTCAGTTTTACAAATATTAATTACTTAAATGTATTCTCATAACCAAAACCACCAATAAACCAAAACTCCATAATTAATACTCCTAATCCTAGATCCCACCTCTGAATAATCACTGTGCCAGTTAGGTGGGTATCCTTCTAGACATTTTTAAAACACATAAATAACAATATGTACACGCAGAAGTATTATTTGTTTGCTTATTTTGGTAACCATTATCAGTTTATGGATATTGTGCAGAACTCACACTTTCCATTTTGGTTATGCAGATCTTTCCATTTCAAACTGTGTATGGCACAATTCATTCTTTTAACATTTGCATAAAAGGCATGCTAATCCTTTCTGTGGTTTTATTACAGATTAGCCAGTCATTATTTAACTGGTAGTGCTGAGGTTGATTTCAATTTTTCATTGTAACAAAGAATGGCATAATAAAAAGCTTATAGGACTCCTCTGGATACGTTAGTATTTCTTTTAGTTAGTGTAAAGAGTAGTTGCAGGTAAAAGAAGAGACATTTAACTGACATCCATTCCTTGCTCCCCCATTGTAACACCCCTCAAATTACGTGCAAGCTGAGGCAATGAGACCATGTAATATTTCTCAGCACAACATGATGCCCTTTGAGGATGGCACATGGCTTTAGACTGTTCTATCAAACTGAAACTGAGCTTTTGGTGGGAATTCTCAAATACTTAGTTTTCCCTGCTGCACAAACACAGAAAAGATCTAACCCTGAGAGATGTTAGGTGCCATCTGCATTAGAATGCTGAAGCTGATGTTACAAAATACTTCAGAGTAGGCACTCTGTAGGGTAAACGAAAGAGTCATCAGGTTTTTCCACCCTCCCATCAATGATAGACCCCTGCAGGCCTACACGCATGCCTGATGGCGGGCACCTGAAATAGGGTGTGGGCCTGCGTGAGTGGGCACACCTGAACCAAGAGACTGGGCTTATAAGCAGAAGAAAACAGCAATAGAAGCAGAACAGAAGCAGCAGCAGCAGCAGGGAACAGAGCGTGGAGCAGAGGACCATTCAGGGTGCAGCAGAGAGACCACGAGACGCCACTGGAGAGACCAGAAAGAGTGAAGATTCTCCGGGGGCTGGGAGCCTCCCGCCCACCCCAGCCCCTTTGCCTGCCCTGTACCTGGTCGCCTCTCTACAAGAGACCATTAAAAGCCTAAAAAGCCACCGAGGGCTCCAGGACTCCTTTCCTTTTGACACGTCTGCCCGTCTCATAGAGAACTTGCTCCTGTGCTCGTCCTGCCGCTACACGTCTTAAACTACAGAAATTTATTTTCTTACAGTTTTAGATACTACAAGTCTTAAGAACAAAGAGTCTGCAAGGCTGGTTGCCACTGAGTACAGTAAGGGAAGATCTGTTCCAGGCTTCTCTGCTTAGCTTATAGTTTATCATCTTCTCCACGGGGTGTCATATCATCTTCCCTTTGTGTATGTCTGTGTCCAAATCTCCTCCTCTAACAAGGATACCAGTCACGTTGGATTAGGGTCCAGACTGAGGGCCTTATTTTAATTCATTCTTCGAAGACCTTGTCTCCAAATATAGTTACATTCTAAGGTACTGACAATAAGGACTGTACACATGACTCGTTAGAATATAATTCAGCTCATAATATCATTTCATTATGACAGGGGAAGACAACCATTGCATAAAGGTATAATGGAAGACTAGAAGGAAATGGGTGCCTGCAGATCTAACCTTACTTAAAGATGCTTCCCTGCTGAAATGCTTCCAATTGAATTTTTCAGTTGAAAGGTCAATAATTTGCTTGAATCACATGAGCAAATTTAATGGGATTTACTTGTAAAGAAAAGAATCCAGGCTTCTTATTTAATATGTTAAAGTTTGAAAGATACTGTTTAATTAACATCCTAAACAGCATATTCTCATCCACAACATATGAAAGTACTCAGTTCTTTACACTGTCATCAATAAGGTTTGTAAACTTCTTTGAAAATTGTTATTCTTATGAATGAAAACCAATTATCTCATTGTTATATTAATTTTTCCCCTGATGCTAGGAAGTTGAACATCCTTAGCTTATTGATCACTTCAGGTCTTCTGTGAATGGTCAATTTACACCTTTGGCCAATAATTTTATTTGGCTATTTAGTAATTTTCTTTTGATTTGGGGTATGTGATAGAGAAATAATATAAGCAGATATTTTATCCAGTCCCATTACTATTTTTTAAACTATTTACATTGCTTTATATCATATAGACATTTTAAAGATTATTAGTTGGTTAAATATTTCAGTCTTTCTATGTAGTGTTTGGGTTTTGTGTGTTAGAAAGTATTTCCATGACAAGATTACAAAAACATTCTCTTATAATTTCGTATGTATAATACCTTTATTGTTAATTTTTCTTACATTAAGATCTTTAGAATATTTGGAATCTATTGTGAGTGTTATGATAAAGAAAATTCAATTTATTGTTCTAATGAATACTCAACTGCTACTAAATCTTTTAGTAAATAATGTGTCTCTAGAGATTTGAATTATCTTCTTTATGATATATTATCATATTTACAGAGTTTGTTTTTGGAAAATCAATTATGTTCCACTGATTTGTTGTGCTTATTTCTGTATCAAATTCACAATATTCCACTGAAGGTAGTTGACTAATACAGTAAAACATTATTTAAATATAATAAGGCAAGTTTATAATGTTTGGAAGGAAAATCTTGGCTTTTTGTTATTTATAAACATTTTCTTAGCTATTCTTTTCTATTTACTAGCTATCAGGTAATCTGACTCCTTTAGACTCTCAGTGGGGTTATTCTAGCATCTACCTGAAGACACAATAGTGAATGAAATGTCCACCCTTACAATAAGAAAGAACCAGACTAACTTCAGGTTTATTAATTTCTTTTAAACTTATTAGAGAGCTGATGCCCAACAAATAATCCCCAAAGTTACATCGAAGGAGCCAGAAGATTGGGCCTCCCTGGTGGAGCAAGAGTTAAAGTCTCAGCACTATCAAGCTATCCCTAGTCACTGCAGCATGAGTTCAATCCCCTGCCAGGGAGCTAACCTACATGGCACAGCAGACCTCTCCTGTCTTGATAGCTGCTCCTCTCAGCAGTTTATTTCAGTAGATCTGCCTGCTCTGCTCCCCATTCTGTCACTGATGAATCCTCTCATCCCACATACCTCTGACCTATCCCCCAGTCCAAGTATGCAAAAGTGAATAAATAAATCTTCAAAAAAAATAATAAGGAGAGAGAAGATAAACATATTCACTCACCTGGGGTAAACAGCAACCAGACATGGTTAGAAAAGTTAAGATAAAATAGTTGAAAAACTAGTAAAGGTTGAGGATGGAATAGCAGGATAGTTTGAAGCCCCTAGAAACCATATAAAGTATCTATATCTTCTTTCAGGATGTTCTCCACATACCCCACAAAGCACACCCACAGAAAAGATGGGTGAAAGGCCTAAGAAGTATGTAATGCAGGTAGGGAAAATCATTTGTATAAGAGGGCAAGAAATTGCCTGATCATCTTCCCCATCTATTCTCCATTAAGGAGCTATTACAGAGTAAGAATAACCGAGAATAATTGGAGAAAAATCTATATCAATTTAAGTTAGGTGAAGAGGTTTCACTTTTAACACCAAAATTAAAGAAAAAAAAAAGAATGATAAATTGGACTTCATTAAAATGAAAAAAAAATTACATTAAAGATTTTGCTGAGAGAATGAAATAACAGGCAGTAACTGGGAATATATATATATACGTATATCACAATTCTGAGAAAGGACTCATGTCCAGAATATGAAAAAAAAAGTCTCAAAACACCGTAATTTAAAAATAATCTATTTTAAAAATGGGCAAAATAAACAAATCTTTCAGTAAGAGGATAGCTATATGAAAATTAAGCAAATGAAAATGTTCAACTTCAGAAATTAGGGAAAAGCAAATTAATGCCACAATGTGACACCATTACATGTATCAAACAAGCAAATGAAACAGCCTGGGCCATCTGAGCCCTGTGCCCCTGGCTTCCAAGGGATGGCCAGTGTAGCCTCCCAGATCGAGAGCAAATCAAGCTGCTTTTCTCACCAGGATGAAGGGCCAAACTCTGCCCTGTCTCTGAACAAGGTCTGTGCTGTGTTGTGGTCTGAACTATGCCCCTGACATTCTGAGCAAAGAGGGTTGCTGGGGAAGGGTAGACTGGAGCAGTAATTTGGGGAGCCTGTAAAAGGTAGCTATACACACGGTTTGTTCTGTTTGTCATCAAAGTAGCTGCAAAAGGCAGTGACCCCACCAGGTATGCTGGCAGTGGGCCTTAGACAACCCCTAACCTCCCATCCCTTCCATCTCCATGAGTAACCTCAACAGTGGTGAAGGAGGAAGTTAAGAAATGGATATAGGTAATCAGTTAGGAACAGAGTACCCCACGTTCCTAAGTCCATTTATCAGCCTGATTGAGAACACTTACTTGGAACCAGGAGGGCGTCTCTAACCCCCAAACCCAGTTACCCTAAGTTCATTTTATCAGTCTGATTGGAGAGTTCAGAACACCAACACAATGTTAAAGCAATGGACCAAGGTTAGTTTTGGGAAGGTAGGCCAGGTAACAAGGACACACTCATTGGTTCTGGGTAGCCTAGAAGCCCCCCGCAAACTCAGAAGCCTAGGAGAACCCTGCAAACTTAGTGGACCTAGGTAGCCTAGGAGACCCTTGCAGGGCACAGCCAATCATCAAGAGACACAACTTGGAGACACCCAAAGGACAAACCCCCCACTTTCCCGATATACCCATATAAGCACATGCTCCTTGCCACCACAACAGGTGCCCCTTCTCTGCTCAGAGAGCTTTCCTGTTCTTTTTTGTACCTCCTTATCAATAAATCCCTTGTTTTTCTGTGATCTCGATGTGGCATTCATTCCTCACTGAAGACAAGAATCGAGAAAGAGCCTACTTGAGGTCCTCATACTCCAAGCCTCCTCCCAGAAACCCTGATTCAGTGGCAAACCTCTATCTGTCAGAACCTGCTCACTTCTTTTTTTTTTTTTTAAAGATTTTATTTTATTTATACATACAAGCTTGGGTACAGGCCAGAGGCGTGGGGCAGCGAGAGGGTTCACCAGAGACAGAGTGGGGAGCAGAACAGGCAGATCAGAAATGCACTGCTGAGGGGAGCAGCGGGCGAGACAGGAGAGGTCTGGCGCACCATGTGGGGCTCCCCCAGGCCGGGCGTCGAACTCGCGTTGCGGCTGCCGACAGCTCCACAGCGCAGCACTCAACCGCTGCGCCACCGGGGAGGCCCCAGAACCTGCTCACTTCTATAGCTGCAGCTCCACTTCACTCTATCTTTCAGTACCTGGATTTTCTCCTTCTCCCTCTTCCCTACTAGTTCTTCCTCTCTCTTTCCCTACTGGTTAAAATAAATCATTTTTTGTTTGTTTGTTTCACCAAAGGCCCTTTGGTTTGCATTTGTGACGGCAGGATTCAGTACTGATGAGAGAGGTTCTGACCTGATGACAGTTTTTAGACCTTGTGTCCGATAACAATATCAAGTGCTGACAAGAACTTGGAGCTACAGGAACTTTCACATGTTGCTGATGATGGGAATTCAAAATTCTACAGTTACTTTGGAAACAGTATTGAAGTTTTATATCAACTTATATATACAACTATATATATGTTATATACATATAAATTATATGTATGTTATGTGTATATATACTTACATGTGTATATATACACATGTATATATATGTGTGTGTATGTGTATATATATATATACATAACTATATATATGTAACATATATACAACTTTATATATATCCTACTCCTATATATCCACAACAGAAAAAGCTTTATATAAATATTTACAATAATTATACTCATAAGAACAAAAATGGGAGAAAAAAGAGATCTCTTTCAACTGACGAATAAACAACCTTAGGTCATCCATACAATAGAATATTATTCAGTAATATATAATAACAAATCATCGATTCTCATGATCATAAATGAATTATAAATACATCTTCCTAAGTTAAAGGAGTTGGATCCAAAAGTCTACATAGTACATAGTTCCATTTATATAACTCTTGGGACAAATCAAACGTATAACAATAGAAAACAGATTAGTGTTGCTGGATTGGGGGTGACGGAAAGGTGTTGACTACACAAGGGATTTAGGGCCAAATGTGGTGGTAAATAAGCAAACAAAGATACATGACAACTCTTCCTTATAGAAGAATACCAATTAATAAATGTAAAAGAAATTAAGAAAACTGAAAATCACTGTTAAATATAGTAACAATTAATACTGATATCTTAGACCCATCAAGTGTATGCTAAAATTAATTAATAAAAGTGTAGGCTTAAATAAATGAAATAGAATGTCTTGAGTGATAAATAAATCACATGATGATAAATAATTTAACCAATTGATTAGTAATTCTGAAGAAAAATTGTTAAATTTAAGAAACAATAACTACGTGATACGGTGTTCTATTTTATAAATGTATAAATAAAGGGGTAAATAGTTGTCTGAGAGTAGTAGTTGGCAGGTATCACTCTAATCAGTGATGAAAGTTAATATCATGATACATATCAACATCACATACATCTGAAGAGATGCACTATGGCACATTACTCTGTGGTGTCCTTCCCAATAATACAGAACCACAATATAATACAGAAAAAAATTCATACAGACCCAGATTAAGATACTGTATATAAAAATATAGGGTTTCTTGAAAGTTTCAAGCTTATAAGCAACAAAGAAAAAAAGGTGTACCACAAATCAGATACTAAGGAGAAATGACAATTAAATGCAGTATGATAATCTGTACTGAATCCTGGAAATGAAAAAGAAATTATTGGAAAAATCAGTGGCATCTAAGTTCAAAACTTAAGTTAGTAGTACTTGCTAAGGTTAATTTCTTATTTTTGATAATGTTCTAAGGTTATGTAAAATGTTAATATAAGGGGCACTTAACTGAGTGAAGAGTATAAGGGAATTCTATTTTTGCAAACTCTTCCGTACAATTAAAGTTATTTTAACAAAAACTTAAAAAATAAACTCCCAGCTGTACATTTTTTTGAAGATGAACTGAAATCATAAATTAAGAATTGAGGGCCTCCCTGGTGGCGCAGCGGTTAAGCGCTGCACTGTGGAGCTGTCGGCAGAGGCGACGCAAGCTCGACGCCCAGCAGGGGAGAATCCCACATGGTGCTGCAGACCTCTCCTGCCTCGCCCGCTGCTCTCCTCAGCAGTATATTTCTGATCTGCCTATTCTGCTCCCCACTCTGTCTCTGGTGAACCCTCTCACCGCCCCACATCTCTGGCCTGTACCCCAGTGTATGTATAAATAAATAAATCTTTTAAAAATAAAGAAAGAAAGAAAGAAAGAAAGAATTGATGTATTTGATATTTTTATAATACTGAATTTTAATATCCAAATGTTATTTTTCCATTTAGTGTTCTTTATTTTGTCTTTTAATAAAGTTTTATCAATACCTTTAATATACAACTTATATAGGTACATGTTCCCTCTTGCATATTTTGTAGTTTTATTATTATTATTAAAATTATATTATTCTATCACTTTCTAATTGGTAATTGCTCAAGCTATTGATTTTCATAAGTGAATATAATATGTAGAAAGTTTACTGGTCTCTCTTATTAGAGTCGATGTTAGTCAATTATTTTATCAAAAATTTTTATGTAATCATAAACTATTAATGTTATCAGTTATTTTTTTTTCTTTGAAATAGTTATAGACTATAAAATTATTACATTGGTTAGGTCTTACAGAATAAATTAAATAATGTTATCAACAGATATCTTACCCTTACTTGAATGTAGAATGCCTACTGCAATTGGATAGTTTTCATTCTTTTTCTTTTTGATATCCATGGGTTATAGAATTGAATCTTTCCGTCAAATACTATACTTTTCACCTTAAAAATATTTAATGCCCATCCCATTGCTGTTGAAAATTATTCAACATTTTTTTTTATAAATAAAATTTTCATAATGTCTTACCTCCTAATTTTATCGATCCTACTCCTAGATTTCAGAATATATTTTGGAATTTTAGTTCCATATTTTAATAGAATATCCCAGTAATTCATTCACAATTGTTTAATAGTAACAAATTCTCTTCATCCTTTATGGTTGTATATCTGGTCCACAATTGGTTCTAGATGTGGGAACACAACTTCCTCAAATATATAAATTCAGGAAAACATTAACTTGGGAAAAAAGAGACCACTCACACAATAGAATCTTGATTTGTGTGGAAAATATTCAGAAATTTAGAGCAAGGTAGGAGGCCACAAGTGCAAGAATAGAAATGGTGTATCAATGTAGCATCCTTGAATGAGTTTCTTTCCGCTTAACAATAGAGACATGGTAGCAATGAGTCTGTACAGAGTGTGGAGAGATTTAACTCTGCTTTTACACCATGGTTTATATCCCTATTCTTATATACTCTGTACCCTTGATAATTCTATTTAAGAGCAGGTTTATAGTTATGATACACTCTTGGTCTTGCACTAAATTTACAGTCCTTAAAGTTCACGCCCTTATGGGAGCAAAGGGGAAATGTCATCATCATATCCCTCATTCCTTTTAGTTAACTTCAGCCTGCTATGATCCAAGCACTGCTCCTGGTTTCAATGGCCTAAGAAAAAGGGAAAATAGCATATTGGCTATTATTCCTATAAGGATTCTACTTCTATTCTAGCACTTAGCTAACTCAAAGACTGTTTGAACAACATAAACCAAATTACTGACACAAAAATTTCTTCCAAAAGAATCTGATGAATACTTAATCATGTTCAAGTTCATATTCAGATCTATATGTCAAGAATAAAGTGGTTGCACAATGCTGGGCAAATGAGAGTGAAACTCAGTAATGACCATCTCTTAAGGTTTTTTTAGAGATTCAATACATGAGATTGAAAATATAAGTGGAAGGCTTTAATATAAATTTGAATAGCAATAAGAAATGGCAAATGAAATTAAAATATTCCTAACATACTAAAATAATATTAATGTTTAAATTTGTAACACTATTTTTCCTAAAAATACACTATTCTCTCAGAGCTTCAAACTCTCTTATGAATCATTTTCCATATCATCTCTGAAAGCTAGACATGCCTTCTCAAGATTAACAGACTCTGGACTTTTTCTTCTTTCTTTTAAAAAGATGAGAAAAGACCCCAAATTATGTCACTAACACAATAAATAATATCAGGCAAGACAACTGGGATTGCAACAAAGAGGAAGAGCTGTGCATTAATTGACCAATTGGTCTGAGTGTGTTTTAGTTGGCTTTTCTTTAAACTTTAATGGTAATTACACCTTGAATAGTTGTGGAATGTTTATACCAGAAATTATTCTAGACTACTAATAAAATCAAAAAAGACCAGAAAATCAAGAGGGAGGAAAACTTGAAGAAAAATATTTGAAAGGCATATAACAAAGGATTAAAAAACTACAAAATATAAGTAATTTCTACAAATATATTTAAAATATCATTCATTACAGCACTACCTGTGGTAGTAAAAATTAGAAACAATCAAAATTCTTTAGAAAATAGGTTTTAAAAAACACAAGGAATGGTACATTCGTACTCTGTCAAAAGTAGAAAACTATTACGTGTTTGTGAGTTTGCTTTCAATATGTGTTGACTGAATCAATGAAACCCTGGAAATAGCAAATGAATTCGAAATAAAATTATAAGTTCATAAATGTATCACTTATTATAGTACTTAGTATTTTTTAAATAAATATCATTAACCCAGGTTAGTTCATAAATGCTAACTTGTCCTGAGAAGCAGGCAACAAGGGGCCCAAGAATGTGATCTTGATCACACAAAAAAGTATATAACTTAAAATAGCATTCTTTCAGACTTGACTAGAAATGAATCTTCTCAGGTAGAGACTTGACAAAGATTAATCCCCAAGAGGAAATTTTAAGAACTAAAACAAAATCTTAAGGATTACCTACGGTTCTCCCTGTGTTAAAACAACAGCCAACTGGGGATCAGCACAGCTGCTCCAGATTAGCAGATTACCAGTTGACCACCACAGATTTTCATCCATATGCCCACCTCCTACTTACTGCTCCTCACTGTCAAGAGGACTGATTAAAAAAAAAAAAAAAAGTTGACAAAGGCACAAGAAATCCAGAACTCTTGAAGAGAGAAATTGGGAAAGAAACTCCTTCTCCCAGAATTTGTTATCTAATGGAGATCCTATAAACAAATAGGCCAACACACCTCTAAATTTAAATTAGTTTAATGAGAAATAAATAGTGGATCATCTTGAAAGTGGCTATCAATGGTCTATGAGGGTCACTTACTATTAAACATTGATGAAGATGTAGTCAAATTCTCAAAGCCAGTAACAGTTGCCTTCCTAGACAATGCCTTTCATCCCTTAGCATATACAAATAGCTATTTCCCACTCTCCAGTTTTTTAAACATTATTTTTGGGAGCATAATCATAAGTAATAGTCTAGGATGACTTTCTTTCCCCTTATATTTCACTTTCACTAAAAGATTTAGCAGTTTTCCAAGTTTTAGTCCCTTGTTCATTCAATGTTCTGACAATAAATTTCAGCTTCTGATGTTAGCCTCACAAGCTACAGAGCAACCCTCCACCTAATGTAGATGACTATTCATGCTCTAATTCTCTGGAAAAGTGATTTTTGCTCCAGTCAATCAGAAGACACCTAAGGATGGACTGGCTGTCATCTTCTGTCAAAGCAGGCTCTCCAGTCACATTTCCATCATAACAGTCTACTTTTAATACAACTTCTCCATTTAGCATGACACAGTGACACAGGGCACAACTAAAATGTTACTTCTTCCACAGTGGTGGGGGGATGAATACACAGACCCAACCTGTAAAATACTCAGGAGAGCAAGTCCTAATGAATTGGTCAGGGGATCAGGCCATAATCCTGCTCTCACATATACCTTCTCCGGTTTGCGTGGAAATATACAACCTCATTATAATTCCAGTAGTATATCTTGTCCTCCTGTTTTTGGTGCCTCCAAGAATTTTTCTCCCACTCTCTCTTAAATCTACTCCAGTCAGGCCTTTGTTTCTTCAAAGATTCCCACACACACCCATTTTATAAAACAGTCCCTTTCAAGATCACCAAAGAACTCCATGCTGTTAAGTCTAAATAGTTAACTCACATCTTTATCTTGATCTGGAGCACCATTTCAACACAGTTAAGTCCCTTGCTTCTCTTTAATATACTTTTGCCCTGACTTCCACATTTTCCATCCTCTATTATTCTACTTTTAAATTATTTCTATTCTCTTTTGCTGTCTTCTCCCCCTCCCCCATCTCCTCTTCCCCCCAGAAAAAAACTTTCTAAGAGGTATGGCCCAAGACTCTTTGGTCCTCTTCTCTTTTCTATCTGAAGTCACTCCTAGGATGATTTATTGAAGGTGTGTATCTTTTAAAATTTCTATGTCTAGCCAAAACTTTTCTTCTGATTAAATACTGTATCCTTGACATCACCATTTGAACATTTAATATATTTCTCAAACTTAACAGATCCCAAACTGAACTCTTCATTTTCCTTTCTAACCCTACTTTCCCTGAAGCTTTTCCAGTATCACTGTAGCACTTTCAACTGTCTGTTTACTCAGATTAACAGACTTAGATTTCCTTTTGATTATTTACCTTTTCTTCTTACCAACATTCACTCCATCACAAATTCCTACAAATTTTACCCTTAAAATGTATTCAGGAGCCTCAGTGGTGCTGCAAGGGGTTAAGTCTCAGCACTATGAAGCTATGGGCAGCCACTGTAGCACAAGTTCAATCCCCAGCCAGGGAGATAACCCACATGGCACAGCAGACCTCGCTCATCTTGCCTGCTGCTCCCCTCAACAGTATATTTCAGTCAATCTACCTATTCTTCTCCCACTCTGTCTCTGGTGAATCCTCTTATACCACCAAACCCCTCACACACCTCTGGCCTACACCCCAGTTCTTGTATGCATAAATAAATAAATCTTTAAAAAAATATATCCAAGACTTTACAATTTCCCACTCTCTATACTGTTTTCAAGTTAGTCTAAGCCACAGTTATGAATTATCTTGACTGCTGCTATAATCTTCTAATTGATCCCGCTGATTTTACTCCCTACTTACCTTAGTATGATCCTTTTAACGTAAGTCAGTTGATGGTATCATGAAGTAAATGATATAATATTTTGGGGCAGTATATCAATCACAGAAAAAAGTAATCTAGTAACATCTACCTATTATTGGATTCATCAAAGGAATCAACAGGATAATAGACACAAACTACAATACTCAGTACATAGTATGCATTAAAATATCACAGCATGGACAATAGACTGTTATGTCATATTCAATGGCTGTGGTTGCCAAAATTATTGATTATCATTTTCCAAGTGCTGGAGAATATGAAATAAAATTCTCCATATCTAAGCTACTGGATCCCTATGAGCATCAAGACCAACTAAAATCCCAAGTCACTGAGCTACAGGAATAACCAAGGCAAAATGTTTATCTCAGTAATGTATTAGAATGTGTCAAGACTTTTCACAAGGCAAAGTAAGGGAAATAAATGTACCCTTCTGAGGAAAAGAACTGCTGGATCATCATGACTACTCTGCCCCTTCTCCTTTTGATATAATCAATCCACCCAAGCCACATTAAGAATTCTCCTGGAATTAGCCCCTCAAGTCATCCTCATTATCTGTTACAAAGCCCATGACTCTTTTCTCTCCCCCAGCACCTTCCTTATACCAGTTTTATATATTATGCCCTAAAGTTATTTTTGAGATGTCTGAGAATCCTTTTCTTCAATACTGTAATAACTTTCAACATCTCATGTTACTTCATGCAAATGCATAGCTCTGGATGCTAAAAAATTCTTCTCCTGTTCTGAGCTCTGCAGATTTCATTTTAACTCACCCAAACTGCCATCAAGGACATCCACCAGACAGTCCTTTTGATGTTCTAAAACTGAATTCTAACAGGACTCTGAGTATCATTCAATTTGTTCTCTTCCTGAGAAAAGGAATGTTTAACCTATTTCAAGTTCATAACAATAATTATAACAACACTTCTATAGCAGTTATTATGTCTCAGGAAGTGTTCATTGTGCTTTACATATATAAATTCATCTAACCCATACAAGCACTCAATGAACATGAGAAACTTGAGGTCCTACTCGAGGTTAAGTAGCCTGTCTTGGGTATACATATAAAGTGAGGGTTACAGGATTAGAACTTTGTCAGCTCCTGCCTTCATGCACTTTAACACTATACTGTGTCATATATATCATCATAAAAATAAGAAATCTTTAAATAAAATACAGCACCTCACAACTGAAGGTCTTGGCCTATATACTTGGACATTTAGAGACTGGTAGCCAACTAAATAATTCAGGATTGGAAATGACTGGAGTTGGTACTTACAATTGAATAATTAAATTTCACAGTTGGGCAACTAAGGACCAGTGGTCAGAACTTAACAAAACTGATGAATAAGGTAGCACCAATGTAGGTAAACACTTAAAGCAACTTAAGATAAATTCACATGGAAGAAACTTCATTATAGCCATACAAAGGACCTGTGATAACATGTAATTCCAAACTTGACAGGCATCTGTAGATATATTTGTTAAGCCATTCAAACCAAACTGGGAAAAAATTACAAAGGTAATTCCACATTTTACAATGAGGCACTGGCACTAGCCATAAAGAGATTCAAAGGCAATGCTTCAATAAGGATTTGCTATTTTCCTAGATCATTTTCCATTGCTGGTGTCTAATATTTGTTAGGGAGCAAGCCCTGGCTCAACGTTTCTTTGTAGATTCCAATCAATCAAAAACTCTATAAAATACTGGGGAGGTCTGAGAATGAAGGTCTTAGGAAAGGCAACATTCTCCAAATGGAATTACATTACAAACTACTATTTATTGGGCAATCACAGAACCATGGATTACCCCAGTGCTTGACTGTATTTAATCCTTGCAAGAACCATGCAAGGGAGATTTGATGGTACCTGTTACATGTGTGATAATCAGGCTCTTAAGGAACAAATTCAGTCAAGAACCCACATCTAGTGAGAACTCAAGTTTGGATTCAAACCCATATTTTTATGATACCTAGGCTTATGCTTTTTATCCAAAAGCTATTGTGAAATAATAATAATTGATTTATAGCCTTTGATCTAGAATGCTGAAGAAGTCAACAATCTCTTTTTTTTTTAAAGATTTATTTATTTATACATACAAGCTGGGGTACAGGCCAGAGGTGTGGGGCGGTGAGAGGGTTCACCAGAGACAGAGTGGGGAGCAGAACAGGCAGATCAGAAACACACTGCTGAGGGGAACAGTGGGCGAGGCAGGAGAGGTCTGCCGCACCATGTGGGATTCACCCTGGCCGGGCGTCGAACTCGCATTGCATGCTGCCGACAGCTCCACAGCGTAGTGCTCAACCGCTGCGCCACCAGGGAGGCCCCAAACAATCTCTTTTTTAAAATATCCATATAGAGCCTCCTTGGTGGCTCAACAGGTTAAGTCTCAGCACTATGAAGCTATCCAGAGCCACTGCAGCATGAGTTCAATCCCTGGCCAGGGAGATTCCGACATGGCACAGCAGACCTCTCCTGCCTCACCCGCTGCTCCCCTCAGCAGTGTACTTCAGTTGATCTGCCTGTTCTGCTCCCCACTCTGTCTCTGGTGAATTCTCTCACAGCCCACCCTGACACCTCTGGCCTCCACCCCAGCTTGTATGCATAAATAAATAAATCTTTTAAAAAATAAAATAAAATATCCATATAATTATCTCCATTCACCATTTAGCAGTAATTATGTAAAACTTTTAAAATATCACTTTCTCACCTCTACCATAATTATTTTACTCTCCAGTCCATAATATAAGTCACGTAGGCTAGACAGAACCTGAGAAAGACCTGTGAAATTAAAATTCTTCCTGAAATGTCATTGACTTAAGCTACTGTGAACAGCCTTTATGTGGATCTGGCTAAACAGATGAGGGCTCTGTGTTCTTCCATGCCATTGACACGTTATATAACAGACTAGAGAATAGGAAGATCGACTGGACTAACATAAACAAGGCTTGGGAGTAAGAGGGAGTCTTGACCTTTAGGCATCTGTGACTATATTGACGTCATGCCTCCCACCCAAATGCACTCTGAATAACACTGTCCCAGGCTAGGTACCGTGGGAAGAAACTAAGCTTTGATAGGTGACATTTTAAAATGTCCTGAAAGCTATGCAGAGAAAAAATGTCCCTCAGATGACTCTGTTGTCTCCAACAACACAGCTGTCAGAACATGCATGAGAGCCCAAGGCTATGGCAAGCTTATTGTGCAGTTTGGAACAATGCCATGATTGTGTGGGTATCACCACCCCCACTCCAGGATTCATATCACTGGCAGGATATGACTCTCCCAAGCAGGGTCTAACAGCCAATTCTAAACTTTCTAGATCAGAGACAAAAACAGATATAATCTGCATAGTCTCCTTTTTGCATTACAATTCTAGATGGATTGATTGCCTTTTATATTGCACAACCAATCCCAAGTTACCTGGTGCCCCACCTCACTCATGGTTTCCCAGCTCCTTTTCATGATCATTTCTAAGAATTCAGAATCATGCCAATCACTAGCAAAAAGGTCAAATAATAGTTACAGATTAAGAGACGATGAAACCCAGGCTCCTGGAAATTGAACAATACTGTGTCTTAACAAATTCAAAGAACCCTCTGGTTAGCCTGGAGATCACTCTTTTATTTAAATAATTCAAATGGCTAGACAGATGCCTGGAACACCATATTAAATAACTGCACTCCCAATTTTTAGAAAGTTTCAGTCTAGTGATGGGCACACTCTTATACAGAGACAGCCTCAACAGGATGAGTTAAGCAAAGAGAGTTACAGCCAAAAAATAACCATGCGTCTAGAAGTAACAAGTAAGGCATATGTACAAAAATATTCCTTCTGCAGGGGCTAACACAGATCAGAAAAATAAACACCAAATGGGTTTTACAAAAACTTCTCAAAGTCTTCCCGATCTCTTCCATAGTCACATGACTTTTATGATAAATGAGTCCACCTTCCAAGCAATATGTTGTACCATGGGGGTGGGCATCTGATAGAAGGACAACTTTGCAGTCCATATACACAAAAAAGCAGAATAATGCTTCATAAGGCGTGATTCCAAGAAATGATCTTAGCCACTTCAATTATTTCTGCCACTCAGGAACTTGGACTGAGAAAACTAGGAAGAATCTGTCACCTGGAAGTGGTACAGTTATTAAAGGTATGACGGGGAATGGCTGTAAAGTGTTACTAGTGAGCACAAGAATGAGTACTATATAATTTTTCTGAAATTCCAAAAACCATGAATCAGAGTTCTCCCTCTAGGTTAAGTTCCTGTGAATATGGGTTGTACTTCTACTCCAAACCCTGGATCTTATTCAGTCATGGCTCCCTTAACAATACAACTCTGCTTGTCTCAAATTGAGTCAGTCACATCTGTGTCTTATAATAATGGAACAGGATAGAGGGGCTTGAGGAAAAATATGTGCTGAAATGTCTAATTCAGTCAGTCAGAATTCCTTGAAAATTGTTATTAAATTTTATGGGAAATTGTAACAGTGTAATCTAAAAAGGGGAGATTCCATGTTCCCTGCCCTACCTACTGAAGCCTGGGACAGTGTTATTCAGAGTGCATTTGTGTGGGAGGCATGTCATCCCATTCTTGGATGTGGGAGAGAAAGAAGACTTGGAGGAAGCATGTGGAGCAGAGAGACACACATGAAGAAGCTGTGCTTACTTCTTGGCCTTGGGCTTGTACCAGGGACTTGGGGAACATGAAAGGAGACACTTGAAGAAATATGGGTGAGACCCATGGGTAAGCTAACATTGGCAGCTTTTTTATTGACTTCTGCTTTGATTTTGCACCTTTCCTTCCAGACTGACCGAACCTCCAGAAGGTACCTTAAACTTGTGGCAAGATTTCCTGCCTTAATAATCCTGCTCTGGGCCAATCCTGTTTTTCTATTGAAGGTCTTATACACTACAAGTATGCTTCTTTTTTATGTGGTAAATGGCAGAACCTATTTAGAGAATGCAAGTTTGGGAGCCCTAGGGTGCCCCTCAGTTTGCTTACTAACAAAAATCACACAAATAGGAATGAAAACTCAGTAATTTACAATGGAAATTTCCTCCAGTCCTACTACACTATCTCCAAGGCAGACAATATAAAGTTATCTTCCACACCTTCCTCCATACTCATAAAACGATACACATGCACATAAGATCTTTAGGTTTGTTTGTGGACATTGCATTTAAAAGCATTTCTATCATAACATATGTGTTATGATAAAAATAGATTATAATTCCAACTTTGTCTCTTTTTTTAAAATTTTTAAGGTTTATTTATTTTTTTATATAATATATATTTTTATTGTTATTTATGTCTTTTACATTTTGCATTCCCCTTGGGTAGCCCACCACCAATTCACCCGTGATCCATCTCCATGGTCCCTTGTGTTCTTTTCTATTCCAATTTGTATAAGAGAACACATCAATTTAGCTTCTCATCAGTTAGGGTCTCCTTCCTTTTTCAAAATCAAAAGTCAATAAATTATCCCTGTGCTAAGTTTTAAAAACCAAAATCCTTGTCTTGCAGATACCAACACAGGAAAAACAAAAACAAACAAAAATACTAGAGAATAACTTGAGAGTGATAACAAAGTGCTAAGAGTAGTGTGGTTAGAAATTAACACTCCATACGGGTGCATGTATCCTTTTAGATTAGTGTTTTTGTGTCCTTTGGGTAGATTCCCAAAAGTGGTAGTGCTGGGTCATATGGAAGCTCCATTTTTAGCAGTTTGAGGAACTGCCATACAGCTTTCCATAGTGGTTGGACCAGTTTGCTTTCCCATCAGCAGTGTAGAAGAGTTCCTTTTTCTCCACATCCTTCCAGCATTTGTTGTTGCCTGTATTTTTAATGTGTGCCATCTGCAGCAACATGGATGGAATTAGAGGGGATCATACTCAGCGAAATAGGCCAGAAAGAAAGAAAAATATTGAATGGTTTCACTTATAACAGGACTATAGGGAAACCAAATAGGAGAGAAACATTCAGCCGGGGGCGGGGTGGGG